>CM055094.1:52997990-53250980 GCA_029204225.1 Diphasiastrum complanatum
GGCACAAACTTTAGTGGCAATGTTTCCCTATGTGAGTAACATGGGTATACTATTCCTAAGTATTGTCCTATCCAAAACTCTTCCCTACTATTCCATATTCCCTATTTGATGAGACTTTTCCAGGCTCTTAGAGGTGCGACTATAGGGAGAGATTTCTACTTCTGGTCATCACTTATATATACTCAAGCTATAATCTTGACGACATTGATTTTATTATAATGTTTGGTGATTGTAGGTCTAACTTGTGAGTATCAGAGATTAGGTTCTATGGTGATTGAGAACAATGGATGTAGCTTATAGATTAGGTACTATCTTCCAAATTCAGGAATATCAAGGGGGTCATATAATCTTGATCTAAGCTGTGCAATTTCAATTCTATTCCCTTCCTTCCACTAGTCCTATCTATCTAATCAATGGACTGACTTGTCTAATTGGCTTTACATATGTGTAAATAAAAAAATCCTAGATCGGTATCTAACTCTATCACCAAGATTTTTAACCTTGCAATCAATGTATATTAATGATATCGATCAGGTATAAACTCAAGGTTTTCAAATTACCCTCTTTGATTAGGTTGAGGCAACCATGGTATAGAGGTTTTTTTTTGTGTGTGTGTGTGTGTGTGTGTCAATGCTCCATAAAAATCTCTAAGATATTGGGGCGTGCCCTTGATAATTAGGGGTCTCTCTCTCTCTCTCTCTCTCTCTCTCTCTCTCTCTCTCTCTCTCTCTCTCTCTCTCTCTCTCTCTCTCTCTCTCTTCAAAATCACAGGCCTAGAGTGCAGGGTGTCGATGGCTACTTGTCTCAAAGTTCTCTTTTAATGAACTAGCCCTTCTTAATATGCCATTTTTCTAATATGGCAAGGTGATTTTAAAATTGCTACCTCCTTAGGTGGTCACATACCTAAAGTGTGTTAGCTTTCTCAACCTAACTCCATATTCTATTGACTTAGGATGACCTATACACCTAGGGCTTTTCATATACATGGTCCAAACAAAGTTGAGACATTGGCTTATAAAGGGTATGTGGCTTTCAATATATCACCATCCATGTCAAAGATTTTTTTGATCCTCTCTCTTTTACTGATTGCATGGTGTTTAAAGTCTAGCTATTTTACTCTTTCCCTAAATATAAAAATGCCCATAAAAGATACTATTACACAAAGAGAAAAATCCACCCTCTAAGATTTGACGGTGCTCAAAGTGCTTAGATGGAGCTGGGCTCAGGTTCAAGGGTGCCCATGAATTGGTTGGGGCATGTGTCCTCCATGGGGGGCCTTAAATGACATGGTCTATGTAAAATAGCAAATGGGGTTGATTTCCTACAATGATATGGATGTTCCACCCGTTGCAAGTAACACGTCCTCACCTTTTCTTCGAAGGAGTTGGCATGTGTTGAAGGGTTTGCGGATCCCAAGACAACCCTAGCCCTAGTTAATGAATGAGAGGGATTTGGCACCCTGTGTATGTAAGTCCAACTCGATGATCACATAGTTATTTGATAATTAGAAAGTTAATAAGAGGATTTTAGGCCTTTTTGCGGGACTTTTAATGTCGCAGGGCCTGAATGTCAAGTTAGTGAATAAAGTTGGGACCCCCACCAAAATTGGTTCAAATTTAAATTCAAACTGGTTCCCTCCAATTATTGAATGGGTTCCCACTCTTTTTTAAGTTTGAATTGTTAGGGATGTAGAAATGGGCCAATAGGATTTTGAGGCAAAGGCCCTCCTTTCCACTATAAATAGGGGCAAACTTGAGTTGCTCCTCATGTTCAAATCTTCATTTCAATATAAGCAGATTGGCTCTCTTATGGAATGGACTTGTGAATGTCCTTGCTCTCTATCCTTTTTCCTCCATCTCTCATGCTTTTGTTGTATTTGCTAATTGTTAGATCTGAATATAATCGAGATTGTATGGTCCCTATGCGGCCTAATTGCGGTCCTTATACGGCCCCTTTGCCTAATTGCGGTCCCTTTGTGGCCTAATTATGGCCCTTATGCGGTCCCTATGTAGCCTAATTGTGGTCCCTATGCGGCCGATGATATATATATATATATATAATTGCGGTCCCTTTGCGGCCTAATTGCAGTCCCTATGCATCCGAGAAAGATTGAGCATCGTGAGAACTATGAGAACCGTGAGTGAGTGAGTGAGTGAGAGAGAGGGAGAGAACCGTGAGTGAGTGAGTGAGTGCGGTGAAATGCGGTCCTTAGCAGAGAGAGAGAGAGAGAGAGAGAGAGAGAGAGAGAGAGAGAGAGAGAGAGAGAGAGAGAGAGAGAGAGAGAGAGAGAGAGAGAGAGAGAGAGAGAGAGAGAGAACCGTTGGATCGCAACTGGCAAGAGCTGTTGAAGATCACGACTGACAAGAGCTGTTTAAGATCACGACCTGCATGCTATCAGAAGCGTGAGGAGAAGAGTCTGCTATCAGAACCATGAGCCGTGAGCCCTCTATCACAACTATCGATCAACAAACACACCTTATGATGAAACAATTAATCATGTAAGGAGTACATTGAGGTATAAGGTGTGTTTGCAGATCAACGACGGCCAGTGAGCGAGTGAGTGGAGGGGCCGCAAACACCGTGAAGGGAGGGAACGCAAACACCTCCTTTGCGGTCGTTTGGGAGCCAAACACAATTGGAGCACACACAACTCTAAACCGTGTTCTTAAAATGTTTCCTAAACCATGTTCCCAAACAATATTTAAGACGTTGGGACTAAGCCATATCCCAAACATTTCATAGATTCCATTTCTCTAGAATTGCCCGCAAGATTCATCCATTCGGCCTCATTTTATATATACATGAGAGAGAGAGAGAGAGAGAGAGAGAGAGAGAGAGAGAGAGAGAGAGAGAGAGAGAGAGAGAGAGAGAGAGAGGTCTGTGTGTCTGTGCGTGCATTCAATGTGTGTGTTTGAAAAGCATTCATCACAAAAACCCAAACTACTATAAAAAATTGAAGCAACAACAATTTCATATTCCAATATTTTTAAGAAATAGACATCATGTCATCTGATAATTCAGAAACCAATACCTGGGCATATACCAGGTTATCTAACATTGGCTCAAAGTCACTAAGTCTAACAACACTAACATGTCTCCAAACATATGCCACATTCCTGAGTACCATATCTACATCTAATAGGAATCGATATTCTCTTGGCATAAAACATCTTCTCCTTTGTTGTTGGAATAAGAACTCTGCATAAGCTTCTATCAACCACAAAATGGAGCTGCAAGACACCTCATCACCAAAACAAAATAACTCCGTTAGGTCTCGCACAAAAGTCCTGTGATTTATGTAGATCTTCGACATCTGCAACAACACCAAGAATGTAAAAAAAAAAATGTACATACAACAACACATGATCTTAACAACATTGTGATAACTCTGCATTCGACAATTGCAAACTATGTAAAGTCATATATTTGATATAACAAACAACTCACTAGAAACAACATTACGAACATAACCAAATACCTGCTACATATCTAGCAGCAAGGCAGGAAGGCTAAGGGCAACTTGAAGTTGAAGCCGACAGGAAGTTGAAGGCGACCACTCACAAAACAACCACATTATCTCACCACATCTACTCACCAAACAACTACATGTACACAACCTTCTCCGTGTACAAAATTTGACAGATTTTCTCTCCAAATCTAACTCTAACTCTAACTCTAACTCTAAGTCCTTCAAAGACCTAGTTTCTCGACCCTGCAAGATTATTACTAAAAAGATAGTTGAGGCCTGTCTCAGGAATGAATATGTGCATACAAACTGAGGGCCTAAAAGCACACTTTATCAATCACATACCTGCTGATGGGCCTCTTCAAACCTTCAGTTAGCTCTACCACTTGTTATGTTCAGAACTAACAAATTCCCAAGGCTTTGCCTATGGCAAAGTTTTTAGTCAACAATCATACAAATTGAGAGCCTAAAAGCACACTTCATCAAATGCATACCTATTGATGCGCCTGTGCAAACTTCTGTTTACCTCTAGGGAGAGGGATCAGACATATCAGTTGTTATGTTATCGGAGCTCTTCAAACAATAGCTTCAAAAGTTGGTTGGAGGTCCTTCACATCCCAACAAAACCAAGCAGTAGCAACACATGTTTGGACAAGATTTATTGCGCAGGGCAGGCATTCCAGGTACTTACTCTAAAAAAAGCTTTTTAGAAGGTGTAGAAAGCAGTTTCTTGGCATGTAATCTAACTTTCATCCACATTCTACATTTTGGTAGAAGGTGTATAAAGCGACTTCTTGCTTCTTCATATTAAAGGTGTCTACTTTATCCTTGGAAATGGTAATTTGAGATGTATGGTATGTGAAGTATTTAGCCTGTACTTGCTTCCGTATGCAGGAAGCTGCTAACGACTTTTTACTATTGAACAAGGTGTTGGCCGCTGTAATCTCTGACGCAAAAAAAAAAAATACATAGTTTGGACAGGCTAAAATAAATCGCTATGTTATATACTTTTTTGTTGGTAGAGCTCATTCGTAGTTCGTTGCCTAATTATTTGAATGGTCTGATGGTTGAGGACAACAAGAACACCTATTTCAGGAGACTTTTTACATTGAAAAAAGAAAAGAAGGGATTACCATTTACTTAAAATATCACTGAACTCATCCACATTCTGCAATTTTGTAGAAGGTGTAGAAAACAAATTCTTGGTATGTAATCTTCTTGGTACATAATCTAATCTAATTGAAAGGTGTGGCAGTTATTGAAGAGTGTGTAGGGAGCACAAATCATAGGATGGATGGTAGGAAAAGTAAGTTGGAGGCAAAGAAGGTGCCAGAAGAGGTGATGGGGAAAAGAAAATGTTGACTGAAACGAGGCATGAGCAGTCAAAACTCCACGTCACTCAAGTCACGGCTCCATGATTCAAGATTTGTAGTGTTGCTTTAGAGGGTATGTCACACTCTTCTGCTTTGGTTAGGTATTTAGAGGAAAGATATGTTGACAAATTTGAGAGAGAGAGAGAGAGAGAGAGAGAGAGAGAGAGAGAGAGAGAGAGAGAGAGAGAGAGAGATGGATCGAGGAAGGCACGATGGCGTGCGAGGAACTGGGCAAGGAAATGTGTATTAGGATGGCTCGATCTGCAAATAAGCATCTATAGGGTTGGAATGTCTATATAGGTTGGATTGGGATCCGTTTCTAAGGTCTAATTCATCTTTGCTTTAGCTTGATTGTTGTATAGGCTTTTGTTAAGAAGTGCAGCAACTATTGGCTAAGAATTGGAGGGTCATTTGAAAGAATGGTGCAGTGATGGTGGCAATGATGGCTCATGGAGCAATTGGCTCAATAGCCGCAGTAGCATCAGCTATGGATATGTCACAATTGCCTGTTGAGAGAGAGAGAGAGAGAGAGAGAGAGAGAGAGAGAGAGAGAGAGAGAGAGAGAGAGAGAGAGAGAGAGAGAGAGAGAGAGAGAGAGAGTTGTAGATAAGTCAGGTTTGGTGAAAATGAGGAGGGGGGAGATTAGGTTGCCTTAGATCTTATACTAAGGCTATGATCAGTGCTCACTGAATTTTGTTTGCAGAATAGAGGTGCATGATTCTAATAATGTTAATTTTGACACTTCCAACTTTTGAAGCTTTATATACAAAGATATTCATTCGGCTATTGGTATTGTAGAAACTCTTGAGAGCTACCAAGAGATGGCAGTTCGTTGAATGTTATACAACTGGGAGTTTCAATGCTTCCCATGCACTGACATGCAGTGTTAACATTCTACCATATCCATCTTCACTTACCATACTAGAGCCTTACTATAGAAAGAGAGTACTAAGAAGATAGTTGAGGCCTGTCTGAGGAAAAATTTAAAACAATATATGAGAGGTGGTTTGCTCCAACTCTATGTGCTGAAAGCTGCAACATGTAGAGTGCGGGCTCTAAACATTCAGTCAGAGACCAAGATGATATTGTGCATAAGTCCAAGCACATGTATTCTTGGACCGTAACCATCATTTGAATTAAAAAAATAAATTTATAAGAACAAATGTTGATCTCAAAAAAATGAGATCTCAAGTGTCAAGCCCAAAAGTAATCCAAGGTGGTGACATAGGCCTTTATTAGGTATTCTGGAAGGCCTAAGGATCTTGAATTTTAATTCCTCCAAGAGAGAGAAAACAAAAACCCTAATTTTGATTTTTATGACCTTTCTCACAAAAACAGTCATAACCTTCTCATATGGTATTAGAATGACTCAAATTTTTGTGTAAATGAAAGCTGACACAAAGTACTACAATATGGACATTGTGTTGTATTTCAGGACATTGGGTTGTATTTCCATACAAGAACTGGAAGATGAGTCCAGACAATTTTTTTTTTTTTTGAATTTTTGATTCAACGTATTCTTGCTGGGATCCATAAAGTTTTGAAAGTTGTTTTCTCTCTCTCTCCTTTTACTATACCCAAAACACACACACACACAATTGTCTATTACTATACCTTAAACACACATGCATTTTTTTCTCTCCGCCCCTTTTGCTTTTATTGATTTTGATTTTTCTCTGTTCCTTCTGTGACTAGATCTGCATGTGTTTGATTTTGAGTGCTTCAATCTTCTAACTCTCGAATCTGGTTGATTTGAGTGCTTTCATAAGAAGTATAGTATCCACGACTTATTGAATACTTTGGACAAGGTTTTTCCTTTTCGTTTTGATTCTTGAGTTTTTCCAAATCTCATGAATGGTTGGTAATCCTAGTGTACGCTAGCTATTTGCTTCAAAGGTTTGGACATGCTTGGAATATTCTTGACCTCCATAGCCTTGGGTTGAAAGATGTAACAAAAGGTCTGTCACATTCACTGGGGTGATTTCAATGACTTCAACAAATCCTTTTGGATGGTTGTGGCTTCAAGGTTTTTGTTGAGTTCATTTAATGGAATGCTGGATCCAATAAAGGCTTATGCATTCGAGATCTGCAGTAGGAGCATCGAGCTCTGAGTGTGGCGGTTGTGGAAACCACTTGGGTTTGATATTGGTTGTGGGACCTATGTTGGGGTATCTAGCATAGCCTACTATTAAATAGCCATTGATATGTGGCAAGAATATTTTTAACAAATTTTCTTATGTACTACCATCTCTTGCAACATCTGCTTTTGAGATTCTCTCTCTATTGATCACTTTTAGGATCCCAAAAATTCTGCATAAAGACTAAACCCTAAACACATACTCTCTCTCTCTCTCTCTCTCTCTCTCTCTCTCTCTCTCTCTCTCTCTCTCTCTCTCTCTCTCTCTCTCTCTCTCTCTCTCTCTCTCTCTCTCTCTCCCCTAGCCCTAAACCCTAAACACACAACTCTCTTTTAAAAAAAAAAAAAACCCTGAACACACACCCACACACTTTCTTTTCCCTCCCCTCTCTCTCGAACCTAAACACACCATCTCTCTCTCTCTCTCTCTCTCTCTCTCTCTCTCTCTCTCTCTCTCTCTCTCTCTCTCTCTCTCTCTATTGAGCTTGACATAGCAGGGTTCCCAGTTTTATAACACTATTTGGACTCGAGACTATTATATTGTCTCAGATTTACATTGGGACAGCTTCGCATATCATCACATCAATTGGCTATTGAGACTGGGAGATTACAGGGTACCTAGAGAGAGGAGCAAATTTGCCAGTTATGCTCCTTAGATGAGGTGGAGTCAGAGGAGCACTTTATCTTTAGGTGCTCGGTGTATTAAGATATCAGAGGGAGATACCATTGTTTGTTTTGTGACACACCTGTCACCTTATGATCGCTCCTAGCCTATGAGGACTCCCGATGCGCTGCACTCATGATACGAGAGATGTTGATAGTTGATATATAAGCTTTGGTAAGAAATGTGCACGCCGCGCATGTGAAAAGCGGTGGCACACACACACACACGCACACACACATACCTAATTCTAAATCCTCACCATCTTTGTACGATCATTCACCGTCCACCCAAACCATCGGCCACCACCCAAAACTTTGACTAATTGTCACTGACAACTTTCGACCCAAACCATTGACCTTCGACCCAAACCATCGGTCGTAACCCAAATTGTTGGTACATGTGTTTCTGTGTGTGCCACCACTTTTCACGAATTTTTGGAGATATTTTCGAGGTACATTTCGAGGTATTTCGAGGTATTTTGGAGGTACTTCAAGGGTCAGTGTCTCAATATTCGAGGTACATTTGCACGTATTTTCGAGGTATTTCCAGGTACTTTTCAAGGGTCAGTGTCTCAATTTTCGAGGTACATTTTGAGATATTTTTGAAGTATTTCGAGGGTCATTGTCAATTTGTGGAGAGACAATTTTTTGGAGACTCAAGACACGAACTTTTGAGTTATATTTGAGGGTCATTGTCAATTTGTGGAGAGACGAATTTTTGGAGACTCAAGACACGAATTTTTGGAGGTATTTTTGAGGTACAATTCGAGGTATTTCGAGGTACTTTCGAGGTATTTTCGAGGTCAGTGTCTCAATTTTTCGAGGTACATTTGGAAGTATTTTTGAGGTACTTTTCGAGGTATTTCGAGGTTCAGTGTCTTAATTTTTGAAGTATTTTCGAGAAATTTTGAGGTACTTTTCGAGGTACTTTTGAGGTATTTCGAGGGTCAGTTTCTCAATTTGTGGAGAGACGAATTTTTGGAGATTTCAATTTTTGGAGGTAATTTTCGAGGTTCGAGGTATTTTTTTGAGGGTCAGTGTCGCATTCTTCGAGGGCCCTCTAGAAAATATTTTTGAGGTATTTTCACATTTCGAGGTATTTTCGCGAAGGCATTGGGATATTGTGAAATTTTCGCGAAGCCTTCAATGATTTTCCCGAACCTTCAAGGAAATTTCGCGAAATTTTTGCGACATTGTCCCTCCCTCTCAAGTGTCGCATTTTGTTTCGAGGGTCAGTGTCGCGAACATAACTGAAGCCTTCGCAAAAATCCCATGAAGGCTTTGCGAGGATTCGCCGATTTTTTTTCGAAATTTTCATGAGATTTTTTAGGCCTTTTCGCGTTTCGAGGTATTTTCACGAAGCCTTAGGAAAAAAATTTAAGATATTTTCGCGAAAGCTTCAGTGATTTTTGCGAAATTTTCGCAAAACCTACAGGGAAATTTCTCGAAATTTTTGTGACATTGGCCCTCCCCATCCAGAAAAATGCTACACTCCCCCTCCCCCTCCCAAAAAATGCCTCCCCCTCTCGAACAATGCGATACGTCGGCTGGCACACTTCGGCCACGTACACACATACATCTTCCACCCGTCAACGAGGACATACTAAATTTCCAAATCATCGATTGTCTCCTTAAAATACCTAGTTTCTCGACCCTGCAAGATAAGTACTTTCAAAATACCAATAAAAGAAGTGGCTCTTTCAATCTCAACAACCCCTCGTCAGTTATATTTGGGCAAGGCACAAGTAAGCAAAAGAAATTTTCTAACTTTAGAGGAAAGGATGAGCATGGCAGCAGTTCGAAAAACAACCTACCAGTGAAAAAATTGAACTTCTATAGGGATTGATATGGATGCTGGGTTTCAAAAATGAGGAAACAACAATGAGAAACAAACCTATCTTAATATGTTCGAGTATATCTATAATATGTGGTCCACTGACATATCCAAGTGCTATGAAAACATTCCACTCGATGCTCCGGAGGGCCTTAAAACTATCATGGATAAGTTAATTTGCTCTGCTTTTAAACAAGCAAAAAGCTCGCAAATTAGGTACAAATGGTTATTAGATAATAAAACTTTCAAATGGTCTTGGGCCAACAAGCTATCAAAAGGATAAAAAATTGCAGATGTAACAGATGTATGCCGTTGGAACTCCTTTTTGATCGATAATTGCATTATTAGACTTGGTAACCACACCTGGCGTCAAGTCCGGGGTATTCCTATGGGCTTCTCTTGTTCACCTATATGGCGTAACTGGTATCCATCATTCTTTGAAAAACAATTTATAAAAAGACTCGCCAAACTAGGGCAAACCACTTATATAAACGCATTTAAACATTCGTTCATATATGTTGATGGTATATGCTTTATAAATTATCCATTTATTTGTCAATTCCTGGATAAAACTCAAAAAAGATCAAATGATAATCCTTTTTGGATTTATCTTATAAATTATCTTGAAATTGAAAACATCACAAAAGAAAAGAAAAATACCACACACTTCCTTAACATTACTACTACTTTTGACCCAGATACAGGGATAAAACACCTATCCAAATACGACAAAAGGAAGGCTTTATCGTTCCAATACATACAATACATACATCTTTCGTCTAACGGACCTATTCTCAACTCATACAATGTTATTATTTCCTGTAATTGCGACCATGTATTGTTGTAACAAACAACTCACCTTTGTTGACGAGGTATGGACACTGGTTTATGCCTTTCAAAAAAATGGTTTTTTGAGGAACAAACTCTGTGACATTATTAACAAACTACTTAGGCAAATAAATTTTTTGGGACTGTTGTATGAACTACCTAATGATATAAATCTTTTGGTGGGCAGTTAGCTCTCTCTCGGGGAGCTAACTATCCCCGAGGGATTCACTAACTGCGGGTTGGTTGGTGGGTTCTCTCTCTCTCTCTCTCTCTCTCTCTCTCTCTCTCTCTCTCTCTCATGGGTAATATCTAATGTAATATCACCCCTTCTTGATAATAGCCATCCTCCTAACTTGCAAAATATATCCCTAAAAGGTTTGTATCTTTTAAGAAGGAATTTTTTTCAAAACTACCATTCCACCAAATGGTCACGATTTACCCATTCAACATCCGATGGTTGCTTTTACTTGTTTCAGTCACAAGGCAAGGTATTGGTACTTCCAGGAAGTTCCACATATTGCTAACCCTTTAGCTATTTAAGCATAGCTAACCGGTGGGTTGTTGTCACTTCTCTCTACTATCCTCCTCTCATGCTTGCTGAGTTTGGTATTCATGTGCTCGTTGTAGCTTGGTAGCTCCCATCTGCTACAGAGGGTTGTTCAAAGCTTCCTCCAGGTATGTATACATTACGTACATCTTTTTGTAACATTTTATGACAAGTAATGCGCATGAAATACGTTCTTGATTTATGTTTTGTATAGGCTACCATCGCGGCCTACGGCCGTGACGTGGCTAAACGAATGCAATAAGTGATTTGTTGATTACATGCGCTGATGGGTATCGCTGGTCTGAAAACTAGTATGACACATGTTGTGATAGTCGTTGCTGAGAGCCTTCTAAGCTCTCTGTTTTTGTGGAGAATCGATGTAGTATACACCTACAAACACACGTTTTTTGGTTAATCGCTGTAAAAAAGGGAATGAAGTGGAGTGCCATCACGGCTGACAGCCGCTTGATGCCAAAAATTTTTTTGTTGATTGATCGCCGGATATAATACACATGTATCTATGTATGAATACATATTGTATGAGGAAAAGCTTTGACAGCCAACACGGTTGACAACAGCAACTTTAGTACACATGCTCATTTACATATTGATCACCGTACACTAGCGATGACCTAGATGCGATCCACAACTGTGTGGTATTGTAGTATACATCAAAATTAATGCCACAGGTCCGCTGTTACAGCGATGAACCTCAAAAGTGTTGCTTTCAACTCCTACATGGAGATACCTTATATATTTTCCAGTTTGCAAGATTACCACACTAACACGATGATGATTATGATATGCTTGTTGGTTTCCTTACAAATAAAGAGCTGAGCAGAATGGTTATTAATACTTACAAAGAAGGAAATGTGAACTGTGTCATGAAAGGTATCTTGCTGACCGATCCACCGATACGTTAATCTTTGCATCGGTTAAGTAGTGAAACGTAAGCGGAGTACCTGTATTACAACTTCACTACTAGTATCTATGACATAGATAGAAGTGAACGATGCTTTCATTATCATTACCTCAATACAAGTGAGAAGTTCATCATTGTAAATTATGTTAATATTTTTTTGGTCATAGTGTCCAATTTCTTTAATATCCTGATCAAGTGGCATCCATTTACTTTCAATCCTTTTCCATCTTTGGTAATAGAAGCAAAGACTCAACATTTGTTTTTCTATCTGATAATGAAAGCAAGCATATGGAAGACATTTTGATTCTGCATTCTATATCTCCATTTGATTTTTTATCCCAACCTTCATCCATAAGCTTAGATAACAAATCATCCGATAAATTTTTACATACACAAAACTCCAACTTAATTGGAATATTTTTGAGCATGTACTTATTCTTTAACAAATTTCTTACATCATTATTTATAAGCTTACAATCAAATGATTATGAAACTGCAGCATCAAGAGTAATCCGTTCATCACTTGTAAAACTAGGTAGTGGAATTGATTGAATTACGTAAAAGCCTGATATCAAAGTTTCTAATGGTCCACATGGCAACGCAAATGAGAAAATAAAAAAATAAAAAAATTTCAAAGGGCCTCGTCGGGCTCTAATTTTTTGCAATGTTAATCGATTACATGACCTTGCCCTCAAATATTTTGGCCATGATTTGTTGAATCCTTGGAAACAACAAGACCAAGATAACATAAACAAAATCATCAAGATTGATGATCACATCATGACTTCTTCAATATATAAAGTGTGGGCATTGACGAGTATATAAATCATCCAAGTTTTGTTGATGTAAATTGAAGATTATGAGCACAAGTATACAAACATCGAGTACAACATTCGTTATTGCCAAGGCTATGGTGCCTTGGTTGAGCATCTTGTGGCACAAGACATACATCCAAGGGTACATTTTTGTTATGTAACTTTTGTTTTATTCTATTTTCATAACATTTGGTTTGCTAATGATCTTTAATTTGTTTTTTGAATGTGTAAACTTGAGCTTATGCTTCATTTGTAGAAAGAACAAAAGCAAACAAAAAAGGAGGAGATGAAGATGATGAACACTATTTAGATTCAGACAACGATGAGGAAGAAGAGAGTGATATATCAAAAGTTTTCATTTATTTTTTAAATTTGATGTGTGTTTTTTTTTTTTAAATTTACAAAGGTAGAAAGAATGGCGTTAACATCAAATCTCTCCTAATGCAATATGTACTTTTTTTGAAAGTATGAATATAAAGTATCTCTATTTCATTATCTATGTTTTTTTATGTTTGCATTTTTATATTCTAAAACATTACAAAGTAATGAAAATATACGTTGTTTTCTTTAATGTTAAAAATGCATAATAATTGTACACATGTTTATCAAATCTAATTATAAGATCAAAACATATTCAACACATTAAATTTATTTATAAAGCCACATGCAAACTTATACAAACATAAAACAAAACAAAAAGTACAATTTGAGGTGTATAAGATGCCTCCCTATTTGCTTGGATTGTCTCTATCTTTCAAAGATGCATTTTTTTTTTCTACAAATCAAACAACGACAAACAAATTGTTTATTATTCTTATTTTTCAGAAAATCATTGCTAGTTTTACAAATCAATTATGGCTAACTTAGGTCTTTATTCTAGTTTTATGGCTAACTTAAGTCTATTTTATGGTTCAGTCCTCATGATGGTTTTCTAATGTGGTTATGCTCAGTTATGGTAAACCCCTTCCTACACCTAACTCCTTTATTCAAACTATTATCTGTCACATGAGCAAAGCCACTGAAATACACAATTTTAGTACTTCTACTGATAGAGCCACCTGTGATGTTGTTGGTCCTGATGATAGAATTCTTTGCTTTATTGATCTTATGAGCACCTTGGATTGGGTTAAAGTTTATATGGAAGTCATTAAAAAATGTGATACTTTGAGTATTGTTGAAAGTATTTTTGTCAATCTCCCTACTTATGTTGAAAAATTTGAAGATGAGAAAAAATTCTGCTATTTGCAAATACATAAAATTTCTAACTGTTTGGAAAATGAAAATGTATCACCTCTAATATTCCTTCCCTAGCTATTGATCCACCACTCTCTCATCACCCCTTAGTATTTGTTGATAATTTGGACAACTTGAAATATTTTCTCAAGAAATCTGTGACATTGACAGTCAATCTTCCTTTGAGTTCTACCAAGCTAAGAGTTGCCAAATCGCTTTGGTTCCTAGCTGCACCATTGAATCCAAAGCTACTAAGATGGCTTTCAAACTCTGGAGTTTGCCCATTGTTAACTTTTTGGCTCCCATTTCTATTGAGCTTTGGACTACACCCATATTAGCGATGTCGAGATTTAGACTTGCAACTTGCTACCTTGCATAAAGATCCTACTTTTAACACTCCTATCGCTTTTGAGTTTGTTATTAGAATGAATAAGTTTTAACCTTCTAGATGTCCTTCTGAGCAAACCTGGGCCAGGACTAGAGGCCATTTTAAGACTGGGTTCAATAGGATGAACTTAAACCAAGCTTGTATCTGGAACTCGAAAAGACTTTTTTTCAAATGTCGTCGTGGTGATAAATGTAAAAACAATTCTTCCATTATCTGGTTTGACGACATTGTATGGTTTATGATCAACAACCTTGACAAGTTTTTCCTTGGTGCTTCCTTGCAAAATTAAATCAATGTCTTTTTCCACTGGTTACACAAACCATCAAGAGATGTTGTGAAAGACCGTATTACCTTCCTCTACATTAGGCAGTATATGATCGATGCTTCCATAGAACTATCACTTAATCCGTCATGTAAACTCTTTTCCAAACTTGGTGATGCCAAAAATATACGAGAGATTGAAAGACTTTTAAAAAACCAAACTTTTCGACTCTTCAGAATTGTCACAAAAGAACAAAATCTTTTAACCTTAACAATCCAAGCTCAATGGTGTCCAAATGTGACAACAAGAAAAAGAAATATTTACCATTCAGAGACAAAGGTAGACAAAGCAACAGTGGAAAGGAAGAGCTACCAGTGAAAAAACTTAACTTTTACAGGGATTGACCCTTGTGCAAGACAAAGAATAAATAAAAAGAGTGCTTGTCGTCAATGTGGCGAAGCAGATCCAACTTAGCAATCAAAGAAGAGAAGGCATTTTTACATTTAAGTTACTATTATAGGAGTTTTGAGAATATCAATGTCAAGCAGTTTTTTGCTGAGACCTTACTTTATATTTTTGGCTATGTTGATGAATTCCATGATGACATTGTCTTTGGTTGGACTTATTTGCCTCAAATTAAATCACTTTGGTATAAATCCTATGATGTGTTTTGCAATTTTAGCTTTACGGATGTAACTACTTGTGCTTGTCTTACAAGTAAACATTTAAAGAGTTTGTTTTGAAATAATTCATGCATGTTATCTCAACGGATTGCAATATCGTTTACAATAAACTACTAAGGAAAGACTTATGTAAAAGTTTGAATCATATTGCTTTACGACGTTCCAATAATAATGAAGTGTAGCTGAGCTATATTATGGTTGGCTAAAATTAGCAACATTATTACTTTCTTAAACATTGATTTGGATACTCAAGAGGAACACGCATGACTATGCAAAAAAATGGCTTTAAACTAACAAAATTTTTAGCAAGTTCACACGTGTGAAAATGATCCACAAATGTGACTGATCTTATTAAGCTTTTTGATTAGCACAAAAAACTGATTCTAGATTGAATAGCAAGATCTAGTACAGAATTTAATGGCTTAACCACAATCTAGCATGCTAAGAATCAGAGAATGATGGCTTTGATTACAAGAGAGCAAAAGTACAAGTATTTAGTGTATGAGCATAAGCCTCAACACGAGTTAGAGAGAGAAAGAGAGAGAGATATTCAAGCAAATAATGGTGTAGATCCAAAATGGCATGGAATAGCTTCAAAGCTTGGTTCTTCATCAAAGATTATGAGAATAGCTACACATATTTATGGAGTTTGAGGTAGCTCGAGGTAGAACCACATCCATCCACCTTTCATTCACATCTAAAGTGAAAACTAGAGTCCAAGTGACATTTGTCACATCTCATGCATGCATTTCTACCAACTTTTACCAAGTGTCATTTTTCTATCTAGAATTGTACAAATCATCATGCATGTGTCCATTTTACTTTGTGCATGCCTTGCATGTCACTATGGATCACTTACAACAATTGCATGTGATATGCCACAAGTTTTTACAAGCATACTAATGCCATTTCTAAGTCTACAATCTATATGCAAGTTGTATACTACCAACTAGACTTGAGAAACCCATACAGCTCGAGTTCCTTGTAGGCCAAATTTGGCATTTACATTATGAAACAACATACTTGCATAGAAAAAAGTTTGTAGCAAGCCTAAAGTCAAGATAGATGATTTTTCATTTTCAACATAAATTACTTGAAAGACACTAAATGACTACACTACAACTCCTTAGTTGGAAATCATTTTAAACGTGTTATGAGTGAGATTGAATGGATTACTTCCCATTTATATATCAATGGTATAGATAAAGCGCAACACAATCCTTGCTTTATGTGCATTCAGTTTGTCAGAAGTCTTGCCTTACAAAGTTTATCCACGAATGCATTAAAGGCTTCTTTTGACAACATTATACCAGACGATTTACACGACAAAGAAATTTTCCCATTTATATTATGTGCATTCAAAGCCCACAAAAATATGTTCAGATGGATTATTCTCCTCATGGAGGGAGCAAGCCTTAAGTCAAATACTTATCAGAGTATTCTTATTGTGGACACTAATTTTTTCTAGCAATGTGATTCATCTTCTGAGTTCTACCTCAAATGTTTCAACGAAGATTAATAGACTACTGACATAGCTAAATGCTATGAGAACATTCCATTGAATGGACGCGATGGACTAAAAACAATATTAAGAAGAGTTGCAAGATTTCCCTTCAAGCATACTAAACTTAAGGTTATTGCCTATAAATGAAAACCTAGAGATAGGAAGTTCAAATGGACATGGAAATTGAAGAAGTCTAGTGAATGAAAAACTATTAATAGGGATAAATTATGTGAATGGAATGACTTCCTGGTAGGTAGTTCTGTATTGTCAGACTAGGCGACAAAACATGGAGACAAATATGTGGTATACCTATGGGTTTCTCATGCTCTCCGGTATGGTGTAACTAGTATCTAACTTATTATGAGATGCATTTTATCAAAAGACTCGCTAAGCTTGGGGCTCTCGAATATAAGAGAAATTATAAATACACCTTTCAATACATTGATGATGTATGTTTCATCAATAATCTTGTGGTCATACAGGTCTGGATAAAAAACAAACCCAGTTAGAGAATAATCCATTTTGGATTTACTCTATGGAATACCTAGAGATTAAATTCGAAGATGTTGAGAATTATACTGTCAACTTTTTAAACATCACTACCAGATTTGATTCAGCTACTAGTACTTTTCATATGTCTAAATATGATAAGAGGAGGACTCTACCCTATCCTGATGACTCTTCTCCTCATGGAGGGAGTAGGCCTTAAGTCAAATACTTATCAGAGTATTCTTATTGTGGACACTAATCTTTTCTAGCCATGTGATTCATCTTCTGAGTTCTACCTCAATGTTTCAACGAAGATTAATAGACTACTGACATAGCTAAATGCTATGAGAACATTCCATTGAATGGACCCGATGGACTAAAAACAGTAATAAGAAGACTTGCAAGATTTGCCTTCAAGCATACTAAACTTAAGGCTATTGCCTATAAATGGAAACCTAGAGATAGGAAGTTCAAATGGACATGGAAATTGAAGAAGTCTAGTGAATGGAAAACTATTAATAGGGATAAATCATGTGAATGCAATGACTTCCTGGTAGATAGTTCTGTATTGTCAGACTAGGCGACAAAACATGGAGACAAATATGTGGTATACCTATGGGTTTCTCATGCTCTCCGGTATGGTGTAACTGGTATCTAACTTATTATGAGATGCATTTTATCAAAAGACTCGCTAAGCTTGGGGCTCTTGAATATAAGAGAAATTATAAATACACCTTTCAATACATTGATGATGTATGTTTCATCAATAATCTTGTGGTCATACAGGTCTGGATAAAAAACAAACCCAGTTAGAGAATAATTTATTTTGGATTTACTCTCTGGAATACCTAGAGATTAAATTCGAAGATGTTGAAAATTATACTATCAACTTTTTAAACATCACTACTAGATTTGATTCAGCTACTTCTACTTTTCATATGTCTAAATATGATAAGAGGAGGACTCTACCCTACCCTGTCTGTCAATTCATCCATCTAGCATCAAACATGCCTATTTTTAACTCATACAAAGCTATTGTTTCACAGGTGATTGCTTCTATGTATTGTTGTAATGACGAAAATACCCTGATTGATGAGGTGGCGAAATTGATAAACGCATTTCAAAAGAACGACTTCATGAAAGACAAATTATGTAAAATTGTCACTAATAATGTTAAGAGTAAACATTTTCCTAGGACTAAATATACATTACTTGATGGTGATAGGTTATTTTTGGTGAGTAGTTAGTGTAAAGATTTGAAAAAGATATCCATGTTAGATGTAGGGGACTTACATGTTTTTTATATCAAGCATTTTGGTGTCAATAGTAGATAGGGCCAATTTTGGCTTTAGAGGTCAAATTGTCAAGTACACAAGTTTTGTCACTATTAGGCCAAAAGTGCAAGTGGTAGAACTTGAGCTAGTTAGGTTTATGACAAGTGTTTGAGTCCAATTTGATGTATGATACATCCAAGGCATGGTCAAAGTGCATGAGGCACAATAGAATCAAGAGGTGGATGTGAAATTGGTCCAAAAAGATTAAGAGGTGATAGGAGTGAGGTCCAATGAGATCAAGAGGTGATGGAAATGAGGTCCAATAGGATTTGAGGATGTGCTAGCTCATGAATCTACATGTATCATTGTACCACTCATTCTATGCTAAGTGATTTTGAGATCAAGCGAGATTTTGGATCTAAGTGTTTACTTGCATTCTCTCTCTACTTGAGAGTAGGCCTTTTCCATACTTAGTTTTTATTATAGTACATGTCCCACATGTGTATATGTACTTTGGTTGTGTGTTAATGCATGTGGTTGAGTGTTTATGCCTTCTAGATCAAGATAGATCTTGATTGTCAATTTGGTCTTGATCATTGTGCAATCATTCACCTTAGGAGATCATAAGTGATTGAGGTAGACACCACACATGTGAAATCAAAATGGTATCAGAGCCTACCTAAGGTTACCATGCATTTCTCATCAGTAGTATGAAAAATTTGCACCAATACTGAGCTAGAAATAGTTAAGATCCATTTTCCTAGCTAACTTGCAGTTTTTTGGATCAAAAGAGATCAATAGTACATTGAGATTATTTGTTTGATCCTAAAATACAGTTGTATGCTTGCCAATTCCATCTATTTTCTAGGCATTGTTTTGAGGTCTTATCCATTTTGTTTCATGCAATATCATTGTATTTGAGTCAAATTCGGTTTACTAGTGTATTTCACACGTGTAAAGGTTGTTAGACCCTAACTTTGCCCATACTCCATCATTTCATGATCTAGTTTCAGAGAGATTGGTAGAGCACACCATTATTGGATCCTATAGTGAGAGAGAAGCAACATTTTTGTTCATCACTTTTGTTTGTTTCCACTTTACATGGCTTCAATGGGTTCATTCTTGTTGGAAACAAGTGAGAGACTATCTACCTCCAACTATTCCATTTGGAAGGTTAAAATGGAGTCTATCTTGATACTCTAGGATGTGATGGATATTGTTCTTGGTCTTGAAGAAGAGCCACAAGTCCTTCAAGAGGTTCAAAGATACAAGAAGAGAGCTAGGATGGCTCTCCATTATATCAAGATGAATGTCTCTAATGAGATTTTGAGGAAAATTGGTTCTTGCATTTCAGCCAAATATGTTTGGGATACTCTCAAGTCTATCTATGAGGCCAAGAACACCTCTAGGCTCCTCACTCTTAGAAATTAAAATTTTCAAAGTTTACAAAAGGGTGATGAGAGTGCTTCTAACTATGTGATGAGAGTGAAGGATATTCATAGGGAGCTTGCATGTATTCGAGATTCACTCAATCAAAGTGAGCTAATCCAAGTCATACTTAATGGCTTGAGAGATGAGTATGATAATCTAGTCCAATCCTATGCCATTAAGGAGGAGCTACCAAATTTGGAGGCCCTTCAAAGTGTGCTAATTTTTGAAGAATCAAGACAAGAGTACAAACTCTTGAGGATGGACAAACTATCACTCAATCATAATAGTGATGCAAAGCTCTATTTGTCAAGGACAAGCACAAAGGGAGGAACAAGAATCAACATCAACAATCCTCAGGCAAGGACAAAGCCAAATCCAAAGACAAAGATGTGGAGAAAAATGATCGCTCTAGTGCTTCTACATCAAAGTCCAAGAAGAAGAAGATCAAGTGCTTTTATTGTGGCAAGAAAGGCCATTATGCCACCAATTGCTTCAAGAAGAAGAATCGATTCAAGCAAGCCAACATATCCAATGAGAAGGAAGATGATTCTCATGCAAGTGAAGGAGAGTGATCTCTTATGGTCTCAAGTTTCTCTTCATCCCCCTTCAAGAAGGATGGCTCATGGTATATTGATAGTGGAGCATCTTCGCATATCCTCTTGTGCATATTCCCCCTCTCAAAATGGGGTGGCCAAGAGAAAGAATAGATCCTTATGTGAATGTGCCAAATCCATAAGGATTGAGGCATCTTTGCCAAAAGGCTTTTGGGGAGAAGCCATAAATTGTGCAAAATTATCTTTGCATAAGACTCCCTCATGTTGCACTTGGAGGAAAGTCACCATATGAAGTTTTATTTCCTAAGGTTGATCACCTTAGAGTTTTTGGATGCATATGTTTTGTCCATATTCCCTCGGAAACAAGGAATAAAGATGATCCGTGCTCAAGAAAAGGGATCATGGTTGGATATTCTTCCACCAAGAAGGCCTATAGAGCCTTTATGTTCTCTACCTCAATAGTGATTGAGAGTAGAGATGTTATCTTTCATGAAGAACAAAAATGCAATCTTGAAGGGGCCGAGATCAAGGCATCTCTAGACGTACCACCTATTGCTATTGGAGACAATCATGAAGTGGTGGGGCTGAGAATTGAGGAGGAGTCTCCTCAGATTTTTTCACCAAGGAGATCTATGAGAGAGAGATCTGAGCCCAAGAGGCTCACATATGATGATAAAGGCAAACAAGTGGATCTTGATTCCACTAATATGCCTTCTTTGTTTCTCATGAAGAGCCAAAGGATGTTCAAGAGGCACTCAATACCAAGGAGGGGTATTTTGCCATGAAGCAAGAGTATGAAACTTTGATCACCAACAACACATGGGAGCTTGTGGATCCACCATCCAACAAGCATGTGATTGGATGCAAGTGGTTATTTAGAATCAAATAAAATCATGATGGCACCATCAACAAGTATAAGGAAAGATTATGTGCCACGGGATTTGCTCAAATCTATGGCCTTGACTATGAAGATACCTTGGCACCTGTTGCAAAGATGATGACTATAAGAATCATTATTCTCTTGCTTGTTTTTTCAAGTGGAAGGTGTTCCAATTAGATGTCTCTAATGCTTTTTTGAATGGTTATCTTTAGGAGGAGATCTATATGGAACAACCTCAAGGATTCATCAAGGATGAGTCCAAGGTGTGCTTGCTCTTCAAAAGTCTTTATGGACTAAAGCAAGCACCTAGATCATGGTATTCAAGACTCAACTCTTTTTTAATCTCACTAGGATTTGTCCTAAGTGATTATGATCATTCCATGTATTTAAAGTTTGTTGCTAGTAATATTGTCATTCTTCTAATCTATGTTGATGACATCATTCTATGTGGAAGTTGCATCAAGCTAGTTCAAGAAACTAAAATAGCACTCTCTCTCTCTCTCTCTCTCTCTCTCTCTCTCTCTCTCTCTCTCTCTCTCTCTCTCTCTCTCTCTCTCTCTCTCTCTCTCTCTCTCTCTCTCTCTCTCTCATGGACTCCATGTGACTATGCAAAATCCCCGTTAAAATCTCTTTTTTCGACTCCGCCGCACACCGATATAAACCACTTTCATTAGTATGATAAACCTGTGTGGACTATGTTCTAAATCATATTGGTTTTGGGGGGTCTTGGAAAAGTTACTTACTTGCACCTCAAATTTCCTAGTTCCATGGCTAGGATTCACTTGATCTTAGGGATCTTAATCTAATGGTGAGCACTCATACCATCTTATGCTTTTAAGAGTAAGAAAAAAATGTATATAAGGAGGCCTCGAGGACCAGCGAGGGACCTCCACCCTCTTTCTTCCTCTATCTCCTCTGATCAACTCGTTCATTGCCTTTGCCTTCTTGAAGATGATTTTTCTACAACAAAGTATTAGTATCCAAACCCAGGGTGGAACGCTGGAGTGCACTCCCTCCAATCGAAATTTGGAGCATGCTTTGTACACTTCAGTAAGCATTCAACTGGCCATTGGCTAGCGAACTACATCCTCTCTCAATTTATGTGAGCATTGATTCTATGATTGTTGCAAGCAATGAAAAGCTTTTTGTTTGTTGTCCACTCTTATGGAAAGGTTTGCCACGTCAGTTGACGCTGTCTAGACATGAATCTATCTCTCTTTTTGCACCACTTTATGTATAACCAACATCGATGCTTGCTGTAAGGGATCCATGCATTTTTAGCATGATTTCTCACAGCTAATTGGTCGTTGTTTTTATGAGAACCTTTTACATACTACTGTAGATTCTGGCCAGCAGTAGATCATTGCCTTCTTATGATCAAATGTGCTAAATTTCATGTTCATGTGTATCCTTCTATGCATACACACTATATGGGCGTCTTCTTTTTACATTGCTATAGCAAGATCACATTCCTCCACACAATAAAGCTCCAACCGCTTGTAATAAGGTGTTGCTAAAGACGTTCCCCAAATAAGGTATGAGCTCCAATCAAACTCTACATTTGCTATTTGATGTTTATCTTCAAGCAAGATATAGAAAAAGTAAAGAACATAAGGTTGATGCTTAAACACAATCCATAAACACGTATTCTTAGTAACTAAAGCATGTAGCTCTTGAATAATAGACACTCCACTCTTATGAATCAATGGCTTACTTTGAAACACTGTACTTCTAGAAAGATGTATGATAATGACTTGAAACTCGTGGCTCGATAATCATAATGCTATTAGGACTTGTGTTGAAACCAAGTGGAAGAAATGATCATGTCGACCTCTCAAGAGAAATCTACTACATGTATTCATGTATGACTTCAGAAAAAATCCCAATTACTTAAATGAGATTTTGTGAATGATGGTGTAGATTGGTAAAATGTTTTATGCTCCATAATTGTTTAAGACTATGTGAAATTCTAAGTAGTATACTTTGCAACATTCCTTAAAAGCTTGACGTAACTAATGAAGTACGAATAAACGATACGGGTAAGTAATCATTCAAAAAGTACTAGCAATACACATAAAAAAGGAAAAACCCTATGTAAGGAACCATACCCACATAAGTAATAATCACCCATGCTCATATGTATTCACGAGTTAAAGTGTATGTATAGTGGCATTGGAAATTATGAATTTGATCAATACCTACCACACTCGTAGAAGACTAAAGTACTAGTCTTCAGGGTCAGGATGGTAGGGAGGTGTTAGCTGATATTTAGTCATCAAAAAATTGGACATGAATTGTAACATTTTTTAAAATTTTATGATTACATCAAGCTAAAATGGCCAATAATTGTGATTTGTTGTAAGTATCATATTTACAATTCGGGCATTTGGCCTGCCTAATAACGACAAAGTAGAATTTTAAATTTTTGTAAATATTTTTCAATAAATTAGAAGTATGTGACAACTCTTTCAATGTACTTATGACACCCAGTTAATAAAGAAAAACCACAATGCGTTTTGATATCACCAACCCGGCTAAGAAAATCTCATTCATGAGGCACAACATCGACAACAGTGACAAAACGAAACAGTTTAGAAAGTCGACAATGGGGATGAAAATTGATAACTTAAGCAAAGATATCGACAAGGTACTCCATGCAGGTTATTTTCTACCAAAATCAGTCTTTGATACAGTATGCACATAAAAAATTCGGGCAAAGATCATCAAAGATTTCAGTACCAACAAGTTCTAGCATGAATCACAACTCTGTGTAGATATCAAGCAAAACTCGGGTTCTCAAATTTGCAAATACTAAGTTCCGACAAATTAAAAATATGCCCGATGATTATGGGGAAAAAGGCTGTTTCAAGGATGAACCGAGATATGTGATAAATCACAGAAACTTGGGAGACCTCTTGACTATGCCCAAAACGGTTCCACCCTTCGCACAACAATGAAGTGTGACGAAAATGAAAATACCCAAAGAAACTTCACAAAGAATATGATGATGATGTCACAAGTATTCCATCTTCAAGAAAGGACAAGGCCATGAAAAAAAAAACAAAAAGGGATGTTGGAATGTCATTAAGAGCATGGAATAAAATAAGGAACATGAAGACAAATATAGGTGGAGAAGATACCTTTGACAGAATCCAATGGAGGTATATTCCTTATCCGAGATTCTCCCTCACACACTTTAAAAGATGCCACGTGCAAAAAAGGAGAGTAGAATCAAAATCTACCTCTCCTTTAGATCTCATTCATTCGGATGTACACTCTTTTTCTCATGAAAGTAATGGAGGTCCTTTAATGTATGTGACTTTCATAGATGATTGTACTAGATATACTTGGATAGATCTAGCATCAAAGTTCCAAGATGTGATAATGGAGGAGAATATATCTCCAATAGGACGAGAGATTTTCGTGAGAATAATGGCATTAAAAGAGAGTACACATGTTCCTACACCCCCCAACAAAATGGGGTGGCCAAGAAGAAAAATAGAAGCCTATGTGAGTGTCCAAAGTCTTTGAGGCTAGATGCATCTCTACCCATCTCATTTTGGGTAGAGGCCATAACATGTGCTAATTATTTATGTAATAGGCTTTCAAATAGTGCCATTGATGGGATCTCACCATATCAAGCCTTGTATGGCAATAAGCCAAATGTAAAATATTTGAAAGTGTTTGGATGTATTTGTTATGTCCACATTCCTTTGGAAACTAGAAAGAAAGAGGATGCAACTCCTTTCAAAGGAATTTTTGTTGGCTATAGTGAAAATAGCAAAGGTTATTGGAATTTTGATCCTATTTCAAAGAAAGTAAAAGTTAGTAAGGATGTCTTATTTGATGAATCTCAATGTTCCAAGATCCATTCAAGTGCATCTAATCCTCTATGTGTCCAAGATCTTGCAAGACCCGAGGAGGAGCTTTATGAAAATGGGCTTTTGGAGGATCAATCTCAAGAGCCAAAGGGGCCGAGGAGATCTACAAGGAATGAGGCCAAGCCATCAAGGCTTACCTATCTTGAAAAGGGAAAGCAAAGGGAAGACTCAAATCCTATGACAATGCAAGTAGCGTTTACATGCTTTAGTAGATAATCAAACTTGGAATCTTGTATACCTTCCACATGGGAAGAAACCACTTGTATGTAAGTGGATTTATAGATTAAAGTACAATAAAGATGGACCTATAAATAAGTACAAAGCTAGACTTGTTGCTAAAGGTTTTTTTTAAACTAAAGGCATAGATTATGAAGAAACATTTGCACATGTAGCAAAGCTTGTAACTATTAGATTGGTCATTTGTATTGCTACTTTGTTCAAATGAGATCTTTTCATCAAGGATGGAGAGGAAGACGAGGTTTGCCACTTGAAGAAGAGCCTATATGGCCTCAAGCAAGCACCTAGGCCTTGGTACTATAGGTTGCAGAACTATCTCTACTCTCTTGGCTTTGTGATTAGTTCTTATGCACCTTCTTTGTACATCAAGTGTAATTATGGAAAGATCATCACATTGGTTCTTTATGTTGATGATATCATATTGACAAGAAATGATGATGAAGGCATAAGAAAAGTTAAAATTGCATTTTCTAGTGAAATCAAGATGGTAGATGTAGGACTTCTTAAGTTCATACTTGGAATAGAAGTCTCTAGAGGTAGTGATTTCACTTTTATAAGTCAATCAAAGTATGCTACTTCCATTCGTGAAAGGTTTGGCATGAAAGATTGTAAAGGGATTGACACCCCTATCGAGCATGCTGTTAAAGTTTCTAATGATGGTGATGAAGAATCCTTTGAGGACATCACACTCTTTAGAAAGCTTATAGGCTTTCTAAAGAGTGTGAGCCTATAAGCTATAAGCTTATAGGCTTATAGGCAAGATTCCTCAAATCAGGGAAAGACTGAAACAGATTTTTTGATTCGAAACAAGATTTTGTTTCGTAAAAAAAATGTGTGTGTATCGGAGAATGACACTGTAAGGGCCCAAATCTTGCACGAGTAAAGTCAGGTGGAGGCCTATGTACTTAAATGTACTAAGTGCCAGTTAAATAAAGCAGAGAGGCTAAAAGCTAGTGGCCTGTTACATCCTTTAGATATTCCTACCGGAAAGTGGAAAAGTATATCTATGGATTTTGTGGTTGGGCTTTCACGTACAGGGAAGGGCCACGATTCGGTTTGGGTCATTGTTGACAGACTTACAAAGTTTGCTCAATTTATTTCAACCAAAACTACTGTTAAAGTTTCAAAACTAGCTCAACTATTTGTTGAGAAGCTTTTTCGACTATACGGGCTGCCTTGCGATATTGTCAGTGAACATGACCCAAAATTCATTGGAAATTTTTGGCAAGCATTATTTGAAAAGTTGGAAACAACTTTAAGTATGAATTCTATAGACCATCTGGAATCAGATGGTCAAACGGAAGGACCAATCAGACAATGGAAGATATGCTTCGAGCATATGTGGGCCATCGGCAGTCTAATTGGAAACAGTACTTTCCACTGGTGGAATTTGCATATAACAGTGCAAAAAATTCAGCGACCGGATTCAGCCCTTTCATGCTTATGTATGGTTTTCAACCTCGATCACCAATTAGTGTTGGCATGAAAAACCTATGGGTGTAAGCCGCAGCTGATTTCCTTGCGCATATGCAAGAAATGTTACAGCTAGCTAAAGATAGCATAAGAAGTGCCTAGGATAGGGCAAGGCACTATGGTGATCTATCTCGGAAGCACAAAGTATTCATGGTCAACGACTGGGTGTTTTTGAGAGTCCCTAGTCACTCTAGGAGCTTGAAAATTATTAAGTGTGCAAAGTTGGTGCCTAGGTATTGCGGTCCTTTTAAGGTTATCCAAGTGATAAACAAAGTCGTATACAACTATCAAAATGCCATTGTTGCTTGAGAATAATATCTACATTAGCTAATGCAACAACATGGAATTCTAGTTTTTCAGAGTAATCCTGTATGTGTAACTCTACATCAGGAACAACATAATCCCTAAACTCAAAATTGTTTTCCGATGCCATTGTTACACAATATTTTTTTCTCTTTCTGGGTAGGAAGGTTTAGCGTCTACACCAAATTTACATTAATAAAGTTATGAGTGGATCATGTGTCAAAAAGGACATTAACAACTTGCTCTTTAACTTTACCTTTAATGCAAATAAGGTCATGAGGTCCAAAAACCAAAGAACTAAGGAACCATACATCCATCTCATTACTTCGAGATAGATTACCTGAGGTAAAAGCTGATTTTTTGATGCAATCTTGTGCAAGGTGACCCTCGCCATTGCACTTGATGCACATGTTCTTCTTACGAACTTCAGCTATATCTTTGCCACCCTGATGATTTTTAAAGTTTTTCTTGATTTTCTTAGGATTGTTGGAATTGGGATGTGTTTCATTAACAGCTTCTCTATCCTTCCTCTTGAATTGAAAACTTTTTTTTGGCTCACTAGGCTGGTGACTCCTAGATGGCTTAGGTGTGTCATCAAAATACTTTGCAGCCCTAATAGCATCCTCTAGGGTTTTTGGATGGTTTCTATGAACATCCACTTGGTAATCTTTTGGTAACCCATCAATAAACATTAACATTTGTACCTTTGGTGGAATGTCACTATAAAGTGGATTCAGGTACTCATGAAAATCTTGAATAAGATGTTCCAAACTTTTATTCATTGTTAAATGACTCAACTTTTGAAAGTGTTCATATTCATCTAATAGTGGTAGGAAGTATTCCCTGAACTATGCAAAAATCATCCCATGTACAAGTTTGATTGCCTTTTGCAACTAAGTCATCCCACTATACTAAGGCTCTTCCTTCAAGGAACATAGTTACAGTGGACAACTTTTCACATTCGGGGAATTGGTTCATGCCAAAGTATTTGTTCCATACATGAAGCCATGAACTTACCACTTGCAAGTTCCTATATTTCTTCTCCCCCTTAAACAATTTTATGGGAGGTGGAACTACATGCTTCTTCTGGTTGGCTAATCTAGACTCTAAGTCTTGGTTCCTTTGATTAGTTTCAAGAAGCTTTTTATTACTGGCTTGAATCTGTTGCTATTAAAGTTCAAGAGCTTCTGTCACATTGGATGAGTTTGATAGATCAAATGATGGATTTTCATTGATTTGATCCATTGGAGGTGCTTGTGTGTTTTCCTATTATGCAAATACAGCAACAAGTAATTCTAATTAGAATGATAGAAATGCTTCAATTCTTACATAATCCAATGCAAATAAAAACATTTACTTCTACTCATTCAATACTTATTGTTTGTAAGCTTAATCCAAGTCTACTTTTTGCAAGCTCAATCCAAGCTTAAGAGAAAACTACACCAAGCAATTTCTTACTTTTGCCACAATCCAAAGCAAAAATCAAAACAAATTTTTATGTAAACTTCAATTAACTACTTCAAGCTAATGTTTACATAAAGTTCCCATTCCAATTCCATTTCTATTTGTCATTTCAAATTCAACACAAATTTTCACATTTCTCACTTTCTTAGTTCTTCAAACCCATGAAACTAGTGACTAAAAAAGGAAAACTAATGAAGTTCTATGAAAACTTTACTTTTCAGATCTGTTTTTTAGATTTACAGGTCTGAACTTCAAAATGACAAAAGACAGAACTTCAAAACCTTTTTTATGCATAAAGTTACACTACCTTTCCCTTCCTACATTGCCATTTTCATGAAACTAGTACGTAGAAAGGTGTAACTAATGAAGTTTTTTTAATGAAAACTTCACTTTTTAGATCTGATTCTCAGATTTACAGGTCTAAAAAACAGAACTTCAAAATGAAAATCATAAGTTTAAACAATTTATTTATGCAAATAAACACTAGTTTTGATCAAAACACATAGCTAGAATCAATCTTTTTGCAAATTTTTTGTTTTGTGAATGTAGAGGAAGACTTCCTCTAATCATTCCACAAATCTTTTTTCAAAAAGATTTAAAACCAAAAGCCCACTTTAAAACTTCTCTAACATAATAAAAAATCAGCCCCTAAACAATTCTATAAGCATCACTACTCTTTATCAAGAGAACTAGATTCATTGGAAACTTCAACTACAAGCTTCCTATTACTAGAAAAGCCAATAATCTTTTTCAAAAAAAAATTATTTTGTGACCTTTATAGAACTTGAAGAAGGTTAGAAAGGTTATCATCCTTTGTCTAGCTCTAATACCACTTTCACAAATGAAGTCAGGAAGTCATAATACAAAGGTAGTGCCTCCAAAGGTCCTCATGCTCCCCAACTCCAAGCTAAGATGCCTCCACCTACAAGTAAGGATCTTCAAGCCTCTATGGATCTCTGCTCCACCTGTGTCCCTAATCTTAATCAAAAAGGTAGATAACAAATGGCCTCAAGTGTTCAACACCCAACCATAGCTAGCTAGCATATGCAATCCTGCAACTTGGCTAATCTAGCACTCCCTTGCTAACCAAAAACTAATCACAAGCATACCACCACAAACCATAGCATACTCAAGATCCAAACCCTACTTATGTCCCATACCATGCAAGATCCAAACCCTAAGCATACTACACACAAGAAAACACTCTATACACTAGTAACCACACTAGAGCATAAGCATAACAAACAAAGAGATCTATCTCCCTCCCTATAGGCGTCCTCCTCCCCTCATATAGATGGCAAATGACACCCTTTAATACACTATGGAGTTCCATGCACAACCAATGAGAAAGAGAGAGGCCTAGGGGAGTTAACGAACCTTCATAGGATTATGAAAGGTCAAGAGACTTCTTCCATAACCTATGACTCTTTGAATGCCTTTCTTGTGGGAGTTGAGAACTTAATGGACACCTTGGAAGTGCGCCCTCTTCCTACTAGGTCCCATTGCCCAAGTTGTGCTTGTATACTTTGATCCAAGACCAATAAAGTGATATGGTTCAAGGTGGACACCCAAGGTTTAAAAAAATAGCCAAAACACCCATGGTAATGACTTTCTAACACCACACTAGGTTCCATACCTATGACCAAGGCATAGACACCTACCTGACCTTATCCAAGGACACAAGTACCTTAGTATAAAGGCACATATCCTTAATCCTAAGGGTATCCCTTATCCAAGGGTAACTTGATACCATACCTCTGACCAAGGTATAGTCACTTGTCTGTCCTTATCCAAAGACACCTACCCTTAATTCTAAGGGTACCCCTTATCCAACGGTAACTTGCCATCTAGTCCCCAACACTAAATGGACATATAGGGGTCACTGAAGTACTGCTAGTTACATAGGTATGTAACATACATGGTCGAAAATCTTTCGCTAATCCACGTTCAATCTCTCAATGTCAACTTCAACTTCTAAAGGGTTCTCGTCGACAAACATCTCCTCTCAAAACAATGGAGATGAACCAAAATCAACATCAGGGATCCTAAGCTCAAAATTTATCAATGACTTTCTAGCTGCTTGCATGTGCGACTCCACATCAAGAACAACTCTGTCTATCACAACCTGACTCACAAAAATGGTCTTGTACGTTATTGGCTGTCCCAACTCATGCGCATAATCCTCAACTAAATGTGTAGTTCAGAGGGCGACAATGGCATCAAAGGCAAACACACCTTTCCTTCCATGCAACGGAAATGGCTATTTTTTTCTGCTTTCCATCTCAAGGCCAAACAACAACCACATGCAAACTTCATCCATCTCAAATCATGATGGGATGGAGTCAGGATCGATCTGCCCACCTCAAATAACCTACCAACCTTATCTAGAGCTCTCATCTTCGCCTACGCCCCTGTCGTCTAGCTCTAGCTAATGTAGACTCTGCCTCTGGAGTCCTATATGACAGGTGATTACATACCTCCTCGGGCGTAACACAGAGAGTGCTGGACCACCCCTACCTAAAAATCTCTTGTTCGCATAGTATCTACACCTCAACCTTTTAGTCCTAGTTGATCTAGACTCGGCCTTAAGTGTCCTATACGACGGGTGGTTACACACCTCCTCGGACGTAACCACCTCTACAAAAGTGGAATCTGCACCTAAAGACATCAACAAAACTGTCTCTCTTGACTCTAATCCTCTCATAGATGAGCATACCTATGTGATCGACCCTGCTCGGTGTAACATCCTCTCCAAAATGATCCTAGAAAGTCATCCATGTCGCAGCTCTCCAACAATCTCTCAAACCACTTAGGGAGCTTCTTGTCAGGTGATTGGCTTCCTGTGAAAATGTATCTCACGATACATCCTTCTCCTTGCGTTTGTCACCTGCAACTTCAATTTTTATTGCACCAAAAGGTTTGTCTCTACCTCTCCAACCTGTCTCTAAAGGTTGAATAGTGATATCTTGAGATGTATCCTCATGTTCATCACTTGGAAAGTCAATAAAAGGATCATCATCAGGAAGTATCCTCACTATACCATCTTTCCCACTGGATGTGTCTATCTTCTCAGCATCCTCGTCTTCATACATCTTGGATTCATCAAAGATAACATCATGACTTACATGGATTTTGTTTTCCACTGGATCAAAAGATCTATAGCCCTTCACACGATCATCATATTCTAGAAATATACACTTAATAGCTTTCACATCAAGTTTACGTCTCTCTTCCTTAGGAATGTGTACAAAGGCCTTACATCCAAAGATTCACAAGTGGTTCACCTTTGGCTTCTTCTTTGTGAATGCCTCCTCAGGTGTTATCTTTGGTATGGCAATGGTAGGAATTCTATTTTGAAGATAGACTGCCTACATGCTTCTGACCAAAAATCTTTTGGTAGTTTCATCTCGGCTAGCATAGATCTGACACTTTCCACAATCATACGATTCTGGCAATCACCTCCACTATCTGATCTTAGGGCTTTGATCTTCCTACCTGTCTGATTTTCGACCAATGCTTTGAAGCTCTTGAAATTGTCAAATGCATCCGATTTCTTCTTCAAGAAGTAGATCAACGTCTTACATGAAATATCATCAATAAAGGTCATAAAATAGAAGGCTTTACCTAAGGACATGGTCCTCATAGGCCTACATAAATCTGTGTGGATCAAATCCAAGATGTTCTTTGCTCTTGCAACACCACCTTTATTGAACTTCTCTCGATGTTGCTTCCCATATACACATGATTTGCACATCGATTTCAAGTGGTCTTCTATGGTAGGCAATCCTGTTACCATCTCCAATTTTCTCCTTAAACTGAGGCTTCCTAAGTTCAGGTGACCAAGCCTCTTATGCCACAACTCAGTTTGTGATGGAATGGATGATACGAGTCCATGTTGCCCCTTGATTGTAGCATTCAACTTGTACTTTGTATTGGGCTCCCTTACTCCATCCGCAATAACTTTGAACTTTTGGTTCACATCCTTCACAAAGCAACAATCATGGGCAAATTCTACTTTCAACTATTGATCAGTAATGACTCTAACAAAAAGTAGATTTTTCTTCAAACCTGGTACGTAAAGTACCTCCCTGATCATCCTACTTTTGCCATCAAGTAGTTGTATTGAAACGGTGCTTATCCCCTTGATCTTGCACACATTACCATTTGCTTGTGAAATGGACGTTCCATTATTCAACACTTTCAAGCTACTGAACCAATTCTTGTTACCTATCATGTGTCTTGTGACTCTCGAGTCAATATACCACGCTTGATCATCTTGACTAGATGACAATGCAGATATGAAGATGCTAGAGTCTTCAATCTCACTCTCATCGACAAGGTTACCTGCTTGCTTTGGTTTCCCCTTGTCTTGTTCCGCCAAGAATTTGCGACATTCACTCTTCCAATGGCCCTTTTTACCACAATGGAAGTATTTGTCTTTCTTCTTGGTCTTACAGGAAGATCCCTCTTTCTCCTTAGTCTTGGAAAATTGTTGTTTAGACTTCTTCTTACCCTTTCTCTTGCCTTGTTTTTGGCGTGTCGCAAGTGCCTGATCGTCAGTATTTTGACGTCTAGCTTTCACCATTTCTCGTCGTTGCTCTTCCTGCATCAAGATTCCCATGAGCTCGTCAAAGGTTGGCAATCTTTCTCTTGATGCTATTCTGCTCACAAACATCTGATAGAGTTCTGCAATGCCACACAATGCATTGTGCACCATCTCCACATCACATATGCGCTCACCAATAGAATGTAGTTCATCCCTCATTGTCTTAATTCTGGTGATATAAGTCTGCATGTGCTCTCCTTGATCCATGCGGGCACTATTCAGTTTTGACTTTAGAAACATGATTCTTGACGGATTTGACGTCTCGAACTACTCCTTTAGCACATCTCATGCCTGTCTGGGTGTAACAGCATCACAAATGTAGGTAATGATGTGATCCTTCACTGACAAGTAAATGAAGGTCAAAGCTTTTCTCATCTTTTTATCGAACACTTTGATATCCGCTTCATTTGGTGGCCTTCTCTCATCACCTATGACGACTTCCCACACGTCTTTCTCCATCAATATGTTTTTTCATTTTGGATTTCCACACTGCATAGTTGGAAATCCCGTCCAATTTGCTAATTTCACTCAAAATGGACTCTCCCATGTTTGTCATCGCAAAACTGCTTGAAACTTCTGCCGTAGGCTAAAAGCAGTATGTCGAGGCCAACTGTGATGTCAGAATTAAAAAATAATGACCTGCACTTTTTCCCTTACTAAGCTACTCGTCGCTTTTCCACCAAATTGAAAGCCAAATTGGCGTCGCCTTCCGAAATGCACTCAGTTGTCAACTCCCAACTACGTGCCCAACGGAATGGTGAAATCACTTTTGGCGCACTATGAACACTTTCTCTGCTGCAATCACTCTGTTTTGTTGTACCGTACTTGCAGGTTCAGTCTAGGTGCCCTTCGTTTAGAGTTCGTAGCCCTTCGTTTGGGTCAAAACGGATAAAGGAGGTGAATTTAAGGGCTTTCTCACTTTTTGAACTGTTTCTTCAAAGTGAAGAAACTTCACCTTTCATGAACTTGGGACCCAACTCAACTTTCACTTTGAAATTTTTTATTGAAGTTGAAGGGCTAAATTTGTTTCAAATCCTCTTAGCCTTCTTCATAGACCCTTCAGAGTTCATCTAATGGTCGGTTTTGATCCAACGGTGGGTACTCATCTTGAGTAGCGCGATCTCAACCATCGATGTCCCCAATTTTTATGGCATTGGAATGTGTTCAAGTTTTGTACTGGCCTCCGAGTTGTGGGATCTGTCATGATCCATGATCCTTGTAGTTCTTGCAGTGGTCTTAGTCTCTTATTATGTTGTTCTCATCTCAAATTATGGTCCCCAACTCCTCAAGCGTGGCTCTGAAACTATTGTGGCGGCATTTGTGTTGATTGTCTTTCACGGATTGGTATGTTCCAAGGGTTCTTTTTCTTAAAAAAGAAAATCTACAGTTCTTTCCAAGGGTTTGTTTTCTTCATAGAAGATTTATAGCTTGCTACAAAGAAAAAAAGAAACAAAGATTGAAATCTTAATTGATGGAAGTCTTTTGTGTGTGTGTGTGTGTGTGTGTGTGTGTGTGTGTGTGTGTGTGTGTGAGAGAGAGAGAGAGAGAGAGAGAGAGAGAGAGAGAGAGAGAGAGAGAGAGAGATAAACCCGTTATATTCATTAATCAAGAAATGGAAAGGTGGCGGGTATCTTGAAAAATTGGCTATCTTGAAAGGGTGGTCAATAAATAAAAAGGGGGCTATCTTGAATATGCATTGCCACTTGGAGGCTGGACAGTGGCCAGTGTATATGCATGCATGGGGAGGAGAGTCATGCATCCTTGCATCCTCCTCCCCATCATTTTTAGTTCAAAAAGGTGTATGCATGGGAGAGGGGAGGAGGATGCATGGGGCCCCTCACCCATGAGCAAAAGTGTATGTAAGTTTATATCTATATATATATATATATAGCATTACTACATGACAAGTTCCAGGATTTTGGTTCAGAATATTGCCCCAAAACGCTTATTTCTTTTTTGCAATATGGGTCTCAAAAAATAGTATTTTTCATGGGAATTTGATGGTAATGTTTCCAAATTTTTTTACTCATTGTAGGAACCTTATTTTTCCACATATTATGTAATGTAATGTTGATTAACTGATTCTTGATGCACCGATTTACCGATTCACTAGATTGGTGTTTAAGAGAAAAACACGGTTTTAATATTATTGGAGTAGGATTTCATGTGGAGCTGGGACACACAATATTTTCATAAGGATTCTAGGTCTTTCTTCGAACCAACGATAACTCTTAGGGATGAATAACAGGCAGTTGGAGAGAAAGGGTGCGAATTTGTCGAGCTAACCAGGAGGCAGAGCGAGAGCGACAGAACAATGCACCTGACCAAGGCGAGGAGTCAGTGGAGGATACGTAGGAATGCTAAGACTAGATAATGTCCAGCCGTATGTGGCGGACTGTTTCTATGTAATTTTTGGTGGTAAATGAGGCGGCATATAGTTAGTTAGATAGTTGTATAAAAAACAGACCCAGTCGTATGTGTGTGTGTGTGTGTGTGTGTGTGTGTGTGTGAGAGAGAGAGAGAGAGAGAGAGAGAGAGAGAGAGAGAGAGTTTGAACCTAACAAATCTAAACAAAACTGCACATTATCACCACAATGCCAAACATACGAATATTAAAGTAAATCAAATTTGTATAGAGTCATCATGGTCAAACATATCATATTGACCAAACCTGACAACCAGCAAAAGCTCTAAGTTGAGGAGAATATGCTCACTTGCATCCATCCACAACAACAACCGTACTAGAACGAGGACATTATTGTGGGAACTACATGTGTCCACATACTCTCAGTTGTTATCCATGTCGCAACAAGTAGTCATTGCCAAGTTTGGTGACTCTAATTTTGTCTATACATTGTTTCAGCTTTACTCAAAGTTACAAAATTATAAGGTCAACAATGTAATCAATGCTTGAAAGTCAACAATTACAAAAGTACGACTAAAGTAGACAATTACATCCAGACTAGTTTTAAAGTAGAGTTCAAAACTATTTGTCATTACTCTTTTCAAAATGCTTATTAGAATACCATCTTTTTTTCTAAGTAACAACTTAGAAAAATGTTTCTTGCACTGTCAATTTCAAATTGTCAGGGCATTACCATCCACAAGTAAGTATATATAGACTTTAACAGACAGGTCTTATCCAAGTCTTAAACCCATCGTAACATTTATATTAGAAATAGTCGAAGTGTAACCAAAGGTTTAAACAAAAAACAGTACACTTCAAAGGAAACCTCGTTTTAAGCATCAACGAGTAGTAAATTCATGATCATTTCACGACACTTCAACTCTTCATACCCATTAGTAGCAAGAACCATATTGAGGAGATTAGAAGACTGTTCACATGAATTTTTTCATTGTTAAAATTCAGAGTGTTGTACGAAGTCTGATCAAAAGAACTCAAGGCAGTTCGTTCATTGTGATCATAGTGACAGAAACAAGCAAGTAAACCAAGAGAGAACTTCTTAATTAGATGTGTGTGTGTGTGTGTGAGTTTAGGATTTAGGGTGTGTGTGCTTGGGCTTAGGATTTAGGAGGGGAGAGAGAGAGAGAGAGAGAGAGAGAGAGAGAGAGAGAGAGAGAGAGAGAGAGAGAGAGAGAGAGAGAGAGAGATGGCCACTTCTCCCATTTGGGACGAGATGGAGTCGTTGTCCGACAAAAGAACGCCTCTCGGGTCCGAGCACATTTGGGGGGATTGCAAGTCCGACCCATAGGGGGATGCTACGGGATCAGCCTTTGTATGATCGTCCCCCCTGTAGAGTTCCGGCAAACCCAGAGCAGCAGACCCAGGGCAGACCAGCCAAGAGGGCACATATCGATGATTTTTCTAGTCAGGCGCTGGCCCCAAGCATTGGCCCAGACTTGGAGGAGTCTCAGATGCCTCCAGAATCTTAGCCAGACTTTGCATTTGACACCGCTACAGATGCTTCTGGCACGTAGAGGGATAATTTGTTTAGTTTGGACATGTAGATATTGATACACATACAACATCATGTATATTGGCAACTGTTACGAGCATGTAACCAATGCCGAATCCTAGAGAACATAGGAGGTCAGATACCACAGTCAGGGTCGTGTCCAGGGTACACGACCAATAGGGCAAGACAATGTGAGTAGTGTGCCCGGGCACGGTCTATAGCCATGGCGGGCCTAACACAGCCTAGGGACCCTGTCAGCAGGATGGGGCCCCACGTTGGGTCCCGACGTGCAGTCGGCCACGTTAGTGCCACGTGGCCGACACTTGGCAATATGCATGCTACCAGGCCTCACACTGGGCTAGGAGGGGCTTGCTCCATATCAGGGAGTAGGCAAGGTTGGGTGGATCAGTTAGTGTTTGCCCTACTGTGGTGTTTAGATCTCTTACACTGGTATTAGAGCCATCTCCTTCTTTGGGGAGTTTAGTTCAGCAAGAGAAAAAAGCTATCAGCATGTGGAAAAAGATCTTCTTACATTCAGGAAAGAGGAAGATAGATACATCATTGTAGAACCAGCTCTCCTTCACTGTGTTGATAGTGTAATTTGATGCAAATTGAGTGGATTTTTTATCAGAAACGGAGGGAAGCTCCATCGCTCAAATCCTTCTTTTGCAAGAGGATTTTAAGAGTAAAATCAAAGGAAAGACCAGCGTTGGACAGGCATATACCAATTTTCAAATCCATCCCTGTTTTTTTTTAGAAGTCTAAGGGGATGGGTTTTTCTAATAAATTTACAAGATTAGTCAGTGAGGATTCTTCCTCCACAAGTCCAAAAATTTGCAGGTCTAGCGCGGATCTGTTTTAGTCATCCATCTGTGTTTTCTAACAAGGATTTGCAGTAGACATAGAGGATTGACCAGCGAGCAGGGTATCCTTGCTACTTCAAAAATTTGGATTGGTTTTTTGGCTCCAAACTCAAATTTTGTATGGAAACAGGTTTGCTCAACTGACAGTGAGAGTGGAGGACAAGTAAACCAAGAATTTGTTGTACTTTTTTGGCTTTCAAACCTGATTTTCGAAGACAACAGATTCAATTCCATCAGTGAGGGTTTTTCGAAAAGCATCTACAAATTTTCTAGGAATACCTTCACTTGATTTCATGCAGTTTGAGAAGACAGATTGGACAGTTGCGGAAGAACTGATAGGGTTTCTTGCTTTTCTCTCTGGAAGTACAGTCCTAAGAAAGAGCTAAGTACTCTACTTTTGTTTTCCACTTTAGTCAATCTCTTTTCTATTTTTCAAACAAAGGTTAAGGTACCTCTCTTTCAGTTCTGAAAATGACCACTCCTCAGGGACCTGATCAACCCCCGGAGAGAAGCATCGATGAATTTGAAACAAAAACTTTGGCTTTCAGTAAGGGGAAAGAACCCATGGAAATGGAAGGACAGGAACAATTCGCCGAAGAACTCGATGAATTGGTTACCAAGGAGCAGTTTCTCCATTTGGTAACAGAAGTGGATGAATTGAAGTTGGTGTTAACCAATTTCAAGTCAAGTGTGGATGAGTCATTCGCTGAACTCAAAGGCTTGATTTTGAGTTCAGCGTAAAGAAGCCTTCATGGGCAAGGGACACACAGTCAGACAATGTCCCAAGGGGTCTTTTACTAAAAAAGATAAGAAAGATAAAAAAACAAATTCATCTTGTTCAGACCGTAAGTTTCCCAAATGACTCGACAGCTTCCAAGATCAAAGTGTATCATGAAGACCATGATCTAGCGAGACCCTTCAGCTTTGGGTCGCATGCCTAGTACGTATGCATGACAAAGTTGGTAACCAGTTAGGTCAAAGTTATGGTTGATGACGAGGCGACCCATAATTTCATCAACTACATCCTAGTCAAAAAACTCAAACTTCCAGAAGTACCTAGTCAACATAGGTACATAGTTTTATTAGCTAAGGGTGAAGATAAGAAAATTTGAAAAACTATGGTAAGTAATCTAAATCTTGGTATTCAGGGGTATCAAGATGAAATAAACTTTCAGATAATGCACCTGGATCGCACAGACATTGTTTTCGGGAGAGACTGGCTCTACAGCTTAGGACCTTCCCTCCACAGAAATTATCAGGAGAACACCCTCAGCTTTCAGCATAAAGGTCGAGAGATCTAGTTGCATGGGGAGCATGATGTTCCCAACAGCCCTATGGTCTGCAGTTCAGAGCTCTCTCAGCTAATCGGAGATGACGACCATCAGGTATTCTTATGTGACTTTCAATTTATTCTTGAAGATTCTATTTCCAGTTCTTTACAACAGAAAATCAGTAAATTAGAAACTTTATTGTCTAAAACTAAAGATGTTTTTCCTAAAGATTTACCACATAGTTTACCACCTAGCAGAGAGGTAGATCATGTAATAAACCTAGTACCAAGTACAACACTGTTTCTAAACCTCTGTATCGGGTCAGCCAAATAGAAGATGAAGAAATAACTAGGTAGTTACCAAATTATCTTGGGAAAGGCCAGATTCAGGCCAGTAGTTCACCATGGGCCTCACCAGTTCTTTTGGTGAAAAAGAAAGAGGGGTCTATGCGTCTTTGCATAGATTACAGAGCCCTCAATAAAGTCACGATTAAGAATAAATACCCAATGCCTCAGGCAGACGAGTTGTTTGATCAACTTGACGGGGCTAAGTTTTTCAGTAAAATAGACTTAAGGTCGGGATATCGTCAAGTCCATATAAAGTCGGAAGATGTCCCGAAAACAGCTTTTAGGACTCATCATGGTCATTATGAGTTTAAGGTGATGCCATTTGGGCTCACAAATGCTCTAGCTACCTTTATGACCTTGATGAACAATGTCCTTAGACCATACTTGGGTAAGTTTGTAGTCATATTTTTAGATGACATCCTCGTCTACAGCAAAATGAGAAAGGAGCAACTTAAACACCTCAAAAAGGTGTTTCGACTACTTAGAAAGCATAAGCTTTATGCTAAAGAATCTAAGTGTGAATTCTTTGTTGAAGAAGTTGCTTATTTGGGACACATTATCTCGGCAGATGGGATTAAGATAGACCCCAGTAAGGTTAAAGCCATACTCAGTTGGCTGAGACCTCAAAATATTTTAGAGCTTCAAATCTTTTTAGGTTTGGCGGGATATTACAGACGATTTGTCAAGGAATATGCTCAGATAGCAGTTCCTACGACAAATCTTCTTAAGGAGAAGAGAAAGGAGTTCATTTGGGAGTCCGCATAGCAGGAGAGCTTTGATGCTCTCAAAACAGCCTTGGCTACAACACCAGTTTTAAAAGTCATTAACCCCAATCAGCCATTTGTGGTCGAAACAGATGCTAGCGACTTTGCAGTTGGTGCTGTACTAACTCAGAGTGGATGACCAGTTGTGTTCAAGAGTAAAAAATTCGAGCCAGTTCAGACTAGGTACAATGTCTATGAGAAGGAACTCTTTTCTATAGTTCATGCCTTTAAGACTTGGAGGCATTATTTATATGGTGCCAACTTTGAGGTCTTGACAGACCATGAAAGTCTTAGATACCTTTGCAATAAACCTAAGCTTAGAGGTCGGAAAGCTCGTTGGACAGAGTTGATGCAAGAGTTTGATATGTCTATCAGATATAAACGGGAGAAATTCAATACAGTAGCAAATGCCCTTAGTAGAATGTCTATGATAAATGAGCTGAGCTTTATTCATATTCGTAATGAGTTACTCGAGTACTTGAGAGGGAAGTGCCAACATGATGAATTCTTCTCTACTATCTAGAACTCAGTCCAGAGCATACAGTTACAGACTCCAGAACCAGTTCCCGGGGCTGGTACTAGTTCATCCAAGAATACGACAACATCCATTGAGGATGATGATGAGTCTGAGTATATGTCAGATGACATTGAGGATTCTGAGCCTGTATTACCCAAGCAAACCCCAGTGGTTGAGGGTCAGTTGACTCAAGGATTCAAATGGAAACAATATTTTATTCAAGATGAGTATTTGCTCTATAGAGATAGAGTATGTGTCCCCAATTCAGAGGATTATAGGTAGCAGGTCCTATATAAGTGTCATGACAATCCTAGTGTGGGGCACCCAGGCATTTAGAAGACCTATGAGCTTCTTCATAGGCAATTTTTCTAGCCCAAGATGAAAAAGGACGTCCATCAATATGTAACCAGTTGTCAGAAATGTCAAGTAAATAAAGCATAGCGTTTAAAGACAGGGGGGGTTGTTACAGCCCTTAGATATACCAGTTGGTAAATGAGAGAGTATCTCCATGGATTTTATAGTAGGTCTGCCTAGAACCCAAAAGGGTAATGACGCTATATGGGTCACAGTTGACCGTCTGACCAAAATGGCTCATTTTATTCCGACCAAGACAACCGTTAGAGCTCCAGAGTTAGCGAGGTTGTTTGTAGACCAGCTATTTAAATTGTACGGTCTACCTTCCGGCATAGTCAACGACCGGGAAAGTAAGTTTAATGGAATTTTTTGAAGTGCAGTATTCCATTATCTCCATACTAAATATGAGTACCATCGACCATCCACAGACAGGGACGGTCAAACAAAAAGAGTAAATCAGGTGCTGGAGGATATGCTTTGCGCATACGTCAGCAAGAAGCAGACTAATTGGGAGGAGTATCTCTCGATATTAGAGTTTGCATATAGCGGTACCAAAGTTCAGCTACGGGATACAGCCGATTTATGCTGATGTACGGTTTTCAGCCACGCTCACCCACAACTGTAGGGTTTAAACAAGAAAAAGTTGAAGCAGCCAAAAAAAATTTAGAGGACCTAAATCAGATGATAGAACATGCTAGGCATAGCATTAGGCAGTCCCAGGATCGGGCCATGACATTATGCAGATCCACACAGATGGGATGTGCAGTGTTCCGCTGGTGAGAAAGTCTACTTAAGAGTCTCAATTGACTCTATAACCCTCAAATCAAGAGTGTGCGCTAAGTTGTCTCCTAGGTATTGTGGTCCTTTTACCATCAGTAGGAGACTAGGCAAGGTCACCTATGAATTAGAACTCCCACACAACAGTAAGGTTTTTCCAGTCTTTCATGTAAGTCAGTTATGAAAAGCCTTAACCAGATCAAAAAACCTGGTAGGGGACAGTGTTTTAGTTCTCCCATTGGATTCTCAGCAACCTCCACGTGAACCAGAGGAGATTCTTGATAGTAGAGAGACGTAGACTCATCATACTCTATACAAAGAATACCTGGTCAAGTGGAATGATCAGCTTGTAGAGAATGCCACTTGGGAAAGAGGCAGCGTCCTTCACAAGAATTTTTTTAAACTTTGTTTTAGAGGACCAAGACAGTTCTTAAGGGGGAGGGAGTGTTGTGAGTACGTAACCAGTGCCGAACCCTAGAGAACACAGGAGGTCAGATACCACAGTCTAGGGTACATGATCAACAGGGCAAGACAGTGTGAGTAGTGTGCCCTGGCACGGTCCATAGCCATGGCAGGCCTAACATAGCCTAGAGATCTTGTCAGCAAGATGGGGCCCCACGTTGGGTCCCAATGTGGAGTCGACCACGTCAGTGCCACGTGGCCGACACTTGGCAGTATGCATGCTACCAGACCTCACATTGGGCTAGGAGGGGCTTGCTCCATCTCAGGGAGTAGGAAAGGTCGGGTGGTTCAGTTAGTGTTTGCCCTACTGTGGTGTTTAGATCTCTTACAGCAGCAGATAATATGTATATATTTTTTACAGTTTATTGGTGTCATGGCTAATTTATCATGGTTGGTTACAAATGGTTTGCTCTGTGCAATTTGAATGGTTAGTTAGAAATGGTTGCTCTGTGCAATTTGAATGGTTAGTTAGAAATGGTTTGCTCTGTGCAAGATGAGAGAGAGAGAGAGAGAGAGAGAGAGAGAGAGAGAGAGAGAGAGAGAGAGAGAGAGAGAGAGAGAGAGAGAGAGAGCGGACGTAGTATGGAGATTATATATGTTGCACTTATTGTTTTACAGTAGCACATCTTCAAATCTCTCATATCATCTGCTTCATGTCTAACCATTGAACATCTTTTTTTGTGTCAAATTTAGTTTGCAGTTGCAGGAAATCAACCCTAAACCATCACATAGATGCATCAAAACAATCACCCTAAAGAAATGGCATCAACCCTACACCCTAAACCCTAATCCCAGACCCTAAGCCCTAAACCCTATCACAAAATGGCATCAACCCTAAACCTTAAACTCTAACGATATGGCATCAACCTAAACCCTAATGAAATGGCATCTCCCCCACACCCTAAACCCTAACAAATGGCACAATTAACATAACACCAATGAAGAAGAATAATATTACGAACAGCTCAAGGCAAAAGAATTGAAAGGCATGACTTCCTTTCACGATGAAGAGAGTGTGAACAAGCTATTTCAATGGTCGGTAGATGTTAAGATCCACAACCATAACCATAAAAACAACGATGCCTCAGCATCACTACTAACAAGGTAAAGAAGAAATAGGAGAACTCACATTAGGAATATAGTCCACAGGCTCGTGAATCCAATACAGACCTAACGGGTCCAACCTTGCTTGATTCGGGTATTGTTTGGTCAAAATGGCCCTTCGATGGGAGAGAAACGCAATGAGGTCATGTGAAATGGACTAGATTTGCAGCTTTACGTTTGACAGTCCCGTTTTTCCAAACATGATCTATTTCAGGTGTCGTCTATTTTCGCCAGTAGACAAGCTTGATAGAAAGCTGTGGGAACAAACAGGACAAGGAACGGACCGACGGTCAACTCAAAATGTAGCAGGGCTTCAGGGATGCTTCGTCGGTCGAGACCTGAAAGCATTTGGAATTGACTACTTGTGTATGTACCTTTTTCATAGAGAAGTAAAACTACACTTCTAAAGAAAGCTTCAGCAGAAGAACATTTTTGTTTACTTGTTCTTATGCAATTTTGGAAGTGGAGTCGCAACTAGTCCTTCTTGAGATGCCGATCTTCCTAATTGAGAAGATGTTTCAGAGCCCCCGTCATGCTCTACAAAATTTCGACGTCGTGTTGCAGCCAAAGTTTAGGGTTTAGGGTTGAAGTTGCAGCATAAGTAATTAGTACGGTGTTGAAGTTCATCCAGGAGAAACTGATCTCATCATATAAAACATAGTCGTGTGTAGGTCTTGTGGTTCCCTATAGTGAATGACATAGTTTCTCTTAGTAGTTCAAAGGATTGTTGAGAGAAACGCAAGTAGGTCTCACGATTAGGTCACCATAACCTGAAAAATAGTCCCAATAGTCTCAAAATGGTGTTGATTGGGCCTATGCAAGAGAACTCTTCACTAAGGACACTACCTTTGGTAAGATTGAAAAGAAGGTTCAACATAAAGCCTCCTTTCGTAATAGGAACATCTAAGGTTCTCTTGCAGAAGAAGAATTGGGAGATGAAGCTAAACCAGTTATGAACTTGAAGATTCTGTGTCAAGCCTTTTGAAAAATGGTGTTGATTGGGCCTATGCAAGAGAACTCTTTACTAAGGACACTGCCTTTGGTAAGATTGAAAAGAAGGTGGCAAATTGTGGTGTTGTGAGAAGACCCGAGTTGATATCATGTGCATGCCCAATGAGCAGGCTTCGGTCTCCCTTCTGATCTTTCTCGAAACTATAGCTCCTAGTTTTCTACTATTTTTCTACGGTTTGATCATCCCATTCTGTTCTACTGCAGCCGTGACAGAATTCATGTTTCCTTTCTATATTGTTGTTGAATTTTTTAATCTGCATTGCCTGGGTCATAAGGCTCTTTCATCTCATTTTCAAGCAGGTAATTCATCATCCGTTTCCTGTCATTTGCACTACTTTCATTCTTGAAAGTGTAGTTTTTCATTGTCTCAATGTATTATTGGGAATCATGCTAACGTTGGCCATTGAAAAACCAGGTGAGCCATGTGTAGCCTGTATGTCTTTCATTTATTCTATGGTGCTGTGAGAGGGTGTTCAAGGACCAGGGTGCTGTGAGGAGAAGGTCGATCGAGATGGCAGAGTGCATACCATAGCTAGAGCGTTGCCTCCCATACACAAGGAGTTTTGTAGGATGTACAGAAACATTTGGCGGAAGGAAACATGCTTTAGAGTGTCGGTTTTCTGTATTTTTGCAGTTGAAGTTGATACAATATTCACATGTTTCATATCGGTTGGAGTGCATCGTTACAGAGATCCGTATTGCATGTATTGTAGTGAGCATTCATTTCTCTCATAAACTTGTGGTCTTGAGAGCTTGTCACTCTTTTGGTGAGCATTCACTTCTCCCAAAAATCTTCTGGCCTTGGGCTTGATCCTGCCTGCAGTTTACGTAGTTGTGCCAAAGATAGGACGCTCGATTTCGCACCTAGAAACCAAAACATTAGCATGTTAAGTTAGACAACTTTTTTTCTCTCTCTCTCCCCCTTTGTATTTTTCCTTGTTTCTCATGTGGACGAGGCCTTTAACTTGAAGGTTGCAAGCCTTCCAGCTTGGAATCTTGCAATCTGCTATGCCTTTCTGAAACAAATTGCACCCCTTCACTGCATTGCATTCTAATATGAAATAACATACCTAGTTAGAGATGAATCTGAACACAAGCAAATATCTACCAAGACTATGTGGTAGTATAAATCGAAAAAGTCGATTTCATCACACTTAAGATGCACAACAACCTGCAGTGATAAAAGTAGCTGTAAACTTGTCCCTTTTTGAAATTTTGAGCAATCTACTACTCACACTTGCCCTACCCTTTTATAGCTTCTTGAATCAATTTGCTCCTTTGTGTCTCCTTCATGGGTATGGTTTTTGAGGTCAAAAACTCTTCAGTGATTGAAATTTGATTTATAACTTATTGTTCTCTATTACTAGGTGCCCTTTGTTTGCTATAATTGTCTGTAGCTTTTAGTAAGCTTTTGAAGCATAAGGATCTTGGCATCAAGAGATCTTTTTATGCGGCTAATGAGCCCAATTTCAGTTTACATTGAGTCATAATTACCTTTGTTTTAGTAGCTGAAGTGGTATGTCAAATACATGCATAAACATCTATCAAGTAGTTCTGATAAATATATCAGCACGTTGTTGTTGTCAAGTTATTCTAGAGCACAATTGTGAAGAATGGTAAAAAATATCTTCCTATCTTGACTTTGGGGGCTATGCTCACCTTATTTCTTTTGTATACTTTATTGTACATAGAGGTATGTGAATTGAGCACATAACCTTCTTAGAATAGGTCGAGTTTGAGTTAGGTAGATTCATTTATGATGTCATGCAAAAGTTTAGACATTTATGATGCATCTCTCTCTTGTGATTGGTCACATGACAACATTACAAGATCAAAAGACATGTCACTAGCCCTCTATCATCATGCCAAATGTCAAAGGCCTACACTACCTCAAGCTAAGTCGAAGTTACTTTTGGCCTAATCACCTACAAACATTTGTACAAGGGGTATTTTTGGCATAGGACCCCCAAAACTCAAGTTTAAGGCTATTGACTTTCCAAAATCAACATAAATGAGCTAAGATGATTATGCATACCCTCCACACATGGGAAAATGCTCCACACATGTGAGATTTAAATATGTACATGAAAGTGCAAAATACTCAAGCTAGATTTTGCCTTCTGTTCACACTCCTCAAAAACTAGCTTGATGAGTGTGCTAGATCTCTTTGAATCTTAAGTAGCCAAAAATAGCTTCTCAAGTCGATCTTTTGGCATAGACTTGATAAGAAAAAAAGCCAAGAAACCTGATTTTGTAGCAATATCACCATAGCCAAGATAACGCTTCTTTGATTGAAAGACATTTCCAAGCACCAAGAAGAGCTTTCCACCATTTGAGCACTTTTGCCTTTGATTTCTTCCATTCTTGAAGAACATGGTTGATCCAAAAGCTCCTCCTCCTTGAAAAAGGCTGAAAATTTATGAGGAAATAAATATTCAAAAAGATCACAAAGATCTATCATCATGTTACCAAGATCTTGAGAATTAGGCATATCAAGATTGGCAAGGCTATGCATGCTATAATGACAAAGAGTTTCCATTATATCTTCATGCTTGATTACCATGATAATCTCAAATCTAATGAGGCTAAATACATAATTATGGATATAAGTGTCCTTGGAGGATGATTCAATTATTCTCATAATGTGTTTACAAATTGCCTCACAACATGAAAAAACAACATCATCCAACAAATTGATGATTCCAATTCTACTTGCTTAAACCCACATGAACAATATTCTCTTCTTCACTTGGCTCCACTAGATTCATAGGCGGTGTCCGCATAGGTCCTTCAAAGAGTTGTTCCACTGGTTCCTGACTCTGATTAGATTTTCTTTGTGGTTGTGACATCATAATTACTATGTCATCTAATGTATAGTTTTTGAAGGTCTCTAATATCTCCTGAACTAGCATTCGTCGAGATTCCTCCTTCAGCATGTTGATTTTAGCACGACCCGTAATCTTTTGGTTTTCAATCATCTGAGATGCTGACATTGCATCTGGTTCCATCCGGATAGATTTTAAGGAGTTCAATACTTTCTTTTTTTCTTTCTTATCAACGTAATTGTATACTTCCTTGTTATCATTCTTGAGAGTTGGTCTAATATTCGCTTCATGATTATGAATATCTATATCCAATGTAGCTATGGCTTCTTCTGGTAGATCACTCCATTGGATCACCTAACTATAACATTGTTTCATCTGATTCTTCTGAGTCATAGATGCCTTGGGTGGTTCCACCTTGGAAACTTTAGCTATTGGCAATTTCTGTGGAGGTTGAGTTGGTATTCTCCTCATTCCAAATTGATCAGGATCAATGTCTTGCAGAATCTGCTCGTCTGTCAACTTAGCTTCTTCATCATAGGAAAACGCATGTTGCCAGGGCACTAAGTCGTCTTCAACTTGCTTTGGAATAGGCTCCGCTGCCAACCATGCTCTTTATGGTAACCTCACAAGGAACCACATAATTACCGCATGATCAAGAGTCAGAGCTGTGTTGCATTCAGATCTGAGATGTTTGACCCATTCGATGTAATCCCAGATCCTTTCTCTTTTTTCCATCTTGACTCTGCTTAACAAGAGAAATGGATCTTCCAAGAACTTTCATGGTTTAAAGCACATGATGAGAGCCGCTTATACCCCTTCTTCAACTGAAAGGTTGAAGAACTAGTCTTGGGTTACTAGTGACATGAGAAACAACTTCAATTTTTCTACCGAAGTTTGTTCGCATGCTTGCTCGTAGATCTGGAGGAACCTGATTGGATATGTCGACCCATCATATTTTGGCATTTCAAAATGAGGTGCCCTCCTAACTGCTTGCAATGGTACGACAGGTATGAGTTGACCCAATTGCCGCTGGTCTCACTTTTGGTTCAATTCGCGCTACTGTAGTTGGATCTTGATGGATATGTGAAAAGAAATATGGATCTGTGAGAATTTAATCAGTTTCAATGGCTAATAGTGTGGTTTTAGCCTCTTTTCGGTGGTTTATCACACTGGAATCTGTTTTCTCTTTTATAGAGTTGGCTTTTTAGATCAGTTCTATGATCATCTTTACATAAAAAATGTTGGCCTTTTTCCATGTGTTAAATCTCTATTTTGCTGTGATATTCTTGTTAGGGAGAGTGCATTTTGGATCTTATTCCCGTGAATAGGGAGAGAAAAAGTATTAAGTCATTCATTCCTAGTCATACATTTGATTTCCTATTTAGAATTTGAATACCAATGAGCATTTTTAATCCTATAAGACAGGTACACATTATGGGAGAGAAATTTGGGGGAACACAATTCCATTGTTTGATATGTTAGCATGTACCTTGGAGTGAGCTTTGCTGGAGCACTTATGGTTTGGGTAGAGGCTATATAATATATATGAACACAAACCTTGAATTCATAACCCAAGGCAAAGCACAATTTTAAGTGATATAATTGAATGGAAGTTGGAGCAGGTTTCTAATTTGAAACTTTACTGCTATTTCTTCCATGTGAAATCCTTTTGGGATTTTTTGCACACAAGTGGTCGTAAAGAAGAAGAGTGCTGAACAAGTTAGCCAAAGTTGCATTATGAGTCTCAGCTCAACCTATTTTTTGTTGGTGCATTTATCAGTTTAGTTATGTTATTACATAAGCAAATACACTTGATGAATTCCATATTTGGAGTTCGATCTCCATGAAGTCTACTGGCCATAGATTAGTGGGGATCTATTAATATCAATAGTAGTCCTGTTTTTATGCTAAGGACTAAATCAGATGCATGTAAAAAATGAAGGATTTCCAAACTTACATTAAAACAATCATTGAGGGAGTCGAAATCATGTTATCAAGACTAGCAAGATTTGACTAAGCAATCTACACCAGCTTAATTCCTGAACTTGCTCTCATAAGTCACAAGGTAACATTAATCCTCATGTCAAAATTGCTGCAATTAAGCCCGATGAAAACGCACTTAAAGGTACTTCAATTGTTATGGCACATCTCTCTTGAATCCTGAATATTGCAAAACATGTCTGGTTCTAGGATGACCACAAATTCCTGGCAATGTTGTTATATACTTAATTCCAGAAGAGTAAACTACAACAATCATGTATCGATGAGGCCCTTATTATCTTACTACCTTAGGAGGATGTTGGTCGTGCACCGATAATCAGATTAGGGAGAGGCTGTTCGTTTAAAACAATATGTTGATCTTTTTGTGGAGTATCAATCTTTGTTGTTGATCCTTCTTCTACTCTGGAGGCACAACTCAGATGGAAGTTCTATCATCAGAGCAGATCCATCTACATTGTTCTCTTACCTTCAATTTTTGTAGTGGCATTGATAAGCTGACCAGGCAGTTCACTAAAGTCGTTGATGGGTGCTGATCTTGCTGTTGTTGTTGTTGCTTGAAGGGAGGAACTAAAGGAGTAGGGGTTTGAAGCCTCACTTGACTTGACCATCGTGTTTGATGTCTGAAGCTGAGGTTGAACTCATTTATTAGAAATTTTGAGCATCTGTAAGCTCTATTTGAGTGGATGTTATTGTAAAGAATGTTACTTAGGAAGTGTGAAACCAGGGAGGTTATGGAGCCTCCATGAAGACAAAATTGGATTTTGTTAGTTGGTTGGACATTGGATTTGAGACGGAGTACCTGGAGTTACATGAAGGTTCTGTTATAGAGGAAGAACAGGATCTTGTTTGGTCTAAGCAAGTACCCTAGGCACGACACAGACTGAAGACAAGTCTCTTGGCTGGTGCTTTTTGGAGTATTGCAATTTCTTCCCTATGGATCGAGAAAGTATTATATTCTTTATGGATTGAGAGATTCTAACTAGCAATTGAGCACAAATCTCTTGCTGCTTGAAAATCTATTTTTTGGATGACTTATTCTTTACAGGTAGTTGTGACAAACTCATTGAAAGTGAGAAAAAGTCACTATATGCAGATCTTGAGGACCTACACTACACTTGGGAATTGAGGTTTGGAGACAAAACAAGATCTTTGATGGGGGTAGAGCAAAATTAGATTTGTCATTAAGGGAGAGTGTTAGAAGTCACTATTTGTCCTATTTGTTCTTTAATGGAGATTCCTCTATTGATGCTCTAGCTGCAAAGTCGAGGTACCAAAAGGTACACCCTGGACGGCTGTCAGGGATCATCAGATTTTATTTTCTCCTTGGGTGAAATCTTCTCCAGAGATAGTATGGCGAGTACAGAGCTTTCTCCAGGCTTGGACTGCGTGACTTCATGGGGTTAATGTCACATTTAATGAGGTTGGGGCAATCCATTTTCTTGAAGAATGAGAAGTTTCCTACCATTTTCAAGTTACATTTTTGAGAATTCATCACTCATTAAACAAAAGTTAAAAAATCACAATTCACACAAACATATATAAGAAGTAGAATAGAATGAAAAGGAGTCTTCTCTCTTATAGAATAGATGAATGTCATAGAGATTATGCTCTTTCCCTCAAATTCTCATAGCTTCTCTCACTGCTGGATAGAGGGAAGGCCTCTCTTATTTATACATACAACAATGAGAGATGAAAAGCCAAAAAACCCCAATATGGGCTACCTAAGAGCCAAACACCAAAGGTCATGGGAGTTACAAATAAAAACCAAGAGTCTTGGCATTTGAAGTGCCAAAACACACTTAAAGGCCTCTTTTTAGTTGGGCAATAAAAAATAGGGACAGCCTTCTAATTTGAGAAAGAAGGTCCTTAAGTCATAAACCCCCCAACTCCTTGGGCCCCTCCAAACTTGTAAATATGGACCAAAACTTAAATTTTGGTCTCTTGGTCCTTAAAACCAACATTAACTTGACATTAATATAAGAAGTCATGTCCACCAAGCTTAGAGAAGGCTCAGAGTATGTGCCATACTACTTCAGAAGACTTTTAGCCCTGGGAGAAACCTTTGAAGTCGTCTAGGGTGTACCTTCCGGTACCTTGACGTTGCAATCAGAGCATCAACAGAGGAATCTCCACATAGTGACTTCTAACAAAGGGGATGTTCCAAATTGATCTATATTTGATACTCACAAAAACATTTGGATATGATTGACCCAAATTTCTTTGAGTAGTGCTTTATGAAGTTAGATGACCCACACAGGGCCTATGATATAAAATGTGACATGCATAGTAAGCGCAAGAGTTATCTACAAAAAGGCCCAAGATTTGATGGCAATTTTGCCATAAAGTTGAAAAAGTTGCTAACTATTCCATAATGAATCACATGCTAACTACATGCTTTTATGATCTTTAATTTTTTTTTTGAGAAGTAGAGTTAATTTGGCATACTTCAAAACAATAAAGTTTTTGACATGATGAGCATTGTGCACTTTTCCAAGATCAAGTGGACAATCTTGGTACATCATGTCCAAAAATGGCTTGATTATGGACTAGGGAAAGCACACACAATGCAAGAATAATAAGAGAAATGTTTTAGGGATGAGTTAATACTACATCATGTTCTTACAAAATTTCCCTGAGTAGAAGCTTGCCATCACAAGAAATAAAACTTTTCTTGGGAAATAACCAGAAATAGAAATTTTCACTGTTTGAAGTAAGGTTACGCTAATATCTCTACTTGCACAACTTGATCTTCCTTTGTTATGGACGTATATATTATATGGTATTGTCTAAATCTTGAAGGTGTTATAGTTGTAAAGTTGTAGCTTATCAAAGATCGTTTACATAGAGCAGAGCTACATTGAGTTATGCAACTGGAAAGAACAAGACATTTTTCCCTTAACACATCAGAGTTGGAAGAAACATGTGTTAGATCTGGGAGAAAATATGTGCATTTTTGTCAACATCAATGCTACAAGCTTGCAAGGTAACTTCTAATTTGTGAAGTTTTTAGCACATGTGAACTTCACCACACACCTTACAGAATCTTTATGAGGTGTTGTGATTGCACAAGAATGATCAAAGAATAGATTACTTGAAAAAATTCAAGGCAAGAGCACAATGGCATACTACAGTCTCACTACCGTGGTTCATACTTCAACTAGCTCCTCATTATTTCCACTAAGAATGATATCATCTACATAGATGAGAAGAATAACTACAAAGTTATTTACAAACTTAATGTACAATTAAGGGTCATATTCACTAAGAAGAAATCCGAGTGATATGAGAAAGGAGTTGAGCCTTGCATACCAAGACCTTGGTGCTTGTTTTAGTCCATAGAGACTTTTGAACAAAAGACAAACTTTTAATTCCTCACCAACTTTCCCAAATCCAGGTGGTTGCTCCATGTAGATCTCCTCCTCAAGGTAACCATTGAGAAATGCATTAGAAACATCAAGCTGAAACATCCTCCAATTGCGAGAACATGATGAGAATTCTTATAGTTACCATTTTTGTAACATGTGCAAAAGTGTCTTCATAGTCAAGACCTTTGATTTGAGAGTAACCTTTGGCACAAAATCTTGTTCAGCTAACTCTTGATGAAGATCTTTAACTCTCATTACATTATTTGAAGCACTCTCATCTACTCTCTGATAACTTAGAAAGATTTGATTTCTAAGTGTAAGCAATCTAGAAGTATTTCTAATTTCATACATTGTTTTAAGAGTGTCCCAAGCCTCTTTGGTAGTGGTGCATGTACTGATCTCCCTTAGCACTTCATTTGTGACATTCAATTTTATGAAATGAAGAGCAATCCTCGTTCTCTTTTTGAATGTTGCAGCTTCATTAGGTGCTGCAGGTTCTTCTTCAGCTCCACTTACAATGTCCATTACATCTTGTAGAATCAATAATGATTCCATTCTAATCTTCCACATTGCATAATTGGAAGATGTTAATCTCTCACTATGCTCCAAAAAATGTGAACCAGATGAAGACATATTCTCTTTGAGAAAATTCTAGTAATGACAAGGATGTGTAAAACAAAAAAAATGACCGAGATAAAACAACTCTTGCTTAAAGAATTCACACTTGGACTCTTTAGCGTAGAGTAACTCTCGACGGAGTTTCATCAAGACGATTTTTAAGTGTTCTACATGTTCCACCAATGATTTACTATAAACGAATCTAAGAATACAACCACAAACTTCCCCAAATATGGACGAAATAAATCGTTCATCATTTGCTGGAACGTTGCTGGAGCATTCGTTAATCCAAATGGCAACACTAAGAATTCATAATGACCAAATCTAGAACGAAATCCTGTTTTTTGGACATCTTCTGACTTAATTCTTATCTGGTGGGACCCTGTTCTGAGATCTATCTTGGTGAAATACCGAGCTCCACCCAAGCGATCTACAAGGTCATCCATCCTGGGTAATGGATATTTATTTTTGATAGTCACTTTATTAAGACCCTTGTAATCCACACACATCCGGAAACCTCCATCTTTCTTCGCTTTAAGAAGAACAGGAGCGCCCCATGGTGATTTACTAGGTTGTATGTGTCCCATCCTTAGATAGTTTTCTATTTGATTTGAAATCTCTGTCTCCTCTTTCTGAGAGAACCTATAAGGTTGTCTAGAGACAGGTTGACTTTCTGGAATTAACTCAATCATGTGGTCTACTGACCTAGACGGTGGTAAACCATGAGGTAATTCAAATGGAAAAACATCCCTAAATTCATTTATGATATGTTCTTTCACTGCTTGTTCATGATCTAGATTTACTGAGTTAAGAATTGCTGAGAATTCACAACCATTTAGATTCATTTCAGGAACATCCACAACTGGAATAGCACATATTGAAAAAACTTCATACACAGAATAATCCAATGTTTTCATTTCATTAGACTATCAAGCCAGTAGTCCAAAGAGGGGATGATGATTCATCAACAACGGATCATACTTGTGATCGACAAGTGAAGACTCTTAGAGTCCACTATGACTCTCAAACCGACACTGTCAATTGCAATCAAACTCTTGCAACAGTAGATTGTACAACAAGCTATATGTGCCAACAAGAAAATCAATCCGAATTGAGCGAAATTTTCTTACTTGATCAAACTTTGGATACACCAATCACTTTTCCATTAAATATGATGAATTTGGCTTGGATATCAATTGATCCAATTCTAGATCCAATTGAAAATGATCTAATACATGTTAGTCATGCTCTGACTTACGATGGAGATGCAGAACTTACAGATGAGCAGATCCTCAATCACATGGATCCTACAAGATTTGGAGTTCGAGATATTCCGGATGCATAGACACTAAAACCGCCAAAAGCAGTTATATTGAAGGAAAGAAAAGTTCCACGACCAATGACAAAGAAACAAGCTAAGCAACACTATAATACGGTCCTGAAATGAAAAAAAATCTTCTTGAAAAATTGATTCTAAAAATGTACAACCTTTATTGGATAAAGGAAAGGGAAAGGTCAAAGATGATTCTTCAAGTCAGACTTCTCGCAAGAAATCACCATCAAGGAAGTCATGACCTTCAGAGACAAGCACATCATCTAGAAGGTCATCACCTCCAAGATCAATTCCTGCCAAGAAAGCTAAACGGAGATCAAAGATCAACCCTTATGAAAAAGAACAATCAGAAGAAGTCCAGCATGATACGCCTGAGCATTTCAAACGTTGTACTTTGGATGATGTTGTGATTATGTTACCAAAAGCTCATCGTGAACTAGAGGAAAAAGAACCAGAAACAAAGGAGGTTTATGATGGACCAGCTACGACTCAGCCAATGAATCTTGCTGAACCAAGAGACCCAGAGAAAATCGTTCAAGTTGAAACACAACTTACTCCTGAACAATTTCAAGCATTAAAGAAGTTATTGATCAAGTACCAAGATTGTTTTGCTTGGACATACAAGGATCTCAAGGGAATTCCTACCTCGGTTATTGAGCATACGATACCCCTAATGCCTGATGCAGTTCCAAAGGTCAAAAATTTTTATCGCTGTAATCCAAATGTTACTGAACTTATAAAGAAAGAGCTCCAAAGACTACTTGAAGCCGACTTTATTTACGAAATCGAACATACATAATGGGTTTCGCCGATTGTCGTTGTTCCTAAGAAGAATGGGAGGATGAGAATTTGTGTGTATCTCAAAGCTTTGAACAAAGTGACACAAATGATCACTTTCTGTTACCCTTTACTGAAAGCATTTTGGACCGTCTTGCTGGAGCGGAAGCATATAGTTTTTTGTATGGATTTAGTGGTTACAACCACGTCAAGATCGCATCTGCAGATCGTCATAAAACAGCTTTTGCGACAGAGTGGAGAATTTATGCTTATAAAGTGATGTCGTTTGGACTTTGTAATGCACCTAGTTCATTTCAAAGAGTCATGTGGTTCGCCTTCAAAGACTACTTGCAGAAATTCCTTGAAATTTACTTGGATGATCTCGGAGTCCATAGTGCGGATACAGACCATCTGGATCGTTTGGAAAAAGTATTTGAACGTTGTCGCAAGTACCAAATCTCCTTAAATCCAAAAAAGTGTCAAATATGGACCACTCATGGAGTTGTCCTTGGACATGTGATATCAAGACATGGCATTGCTATAGATTATTCCAAAATCAAAGTCATCGTTGAGTTACCTCCGTCAGGAGCAATTCGAGGAGTCTATGTTTTTATGGGCCATGCAAATTACTATAAGTTGGATATTTATTCTATTTTTTGCGGATTTAACAAGTCCTATATATAAGTTGACTATTGTACCAGTTTGGACATTAGAGGCATTGGAAGCATTTAAAAAATTAAAGAAAGCTTTAGCTTTTACACCAATACTACGAGCACCAATTTGGACAATTGAATTCCATGTTCATATTGATGCATCAAAATATGTGATTGGATCAGTTCTGACGCAGCCAGGTGAATATAAGAAGGATTATCCTATCAGGTTTGCAAGCAGACAACTTACAGATCCTGGGAAGAATAATTCGACAACCGAACGTGAAGCGTTGATTTTCTCTGTTGTTAGAAATCCATAAATCATAATATGGATGGACAGACTAGTATTCGAACCCAGGACCTCCCTCATACCGGATGGGATGCTCTACCACTAAGCTATATGCCCTATTTGATAATTCTCTCTAGAGTGTGGATTAATATTCCAACACTCCCCCTCAAGCCACACTTGGTTGGGGTCCTAGCTGTCACCTGCCCCACAACTTGGGCCACCTAACCATGGCTTTGACACCAAGAACTGTTAGGTCTAACTTGGCTCTGATACCATGTTAGAAATCCAAAAATCATAATATGGATGGACAGACTAGGATTCGAACCCAGGACCTCCCTCATACCGGATGGGATGCTCTACAACTGAGTTATCCGCCCTGTTTGATAGTTCTCTCTAGAGTATGGATTGATATTCCAACATCTGTTAAGAAGTTTCGACATTATCTACTGGCAATGCATTTTGTATTTTATACGGATCATCAGCCATTACTTTATTTGGTAAACAAGACATGTAACACGGGGCGTATTGCAAGATGGCTACTTTTATTGACCGAATTCGATTTTCGAGTTGTGGTTTGAAAGGGTAAACAACACTACACTATCTGGCCGATCATGTTTCAAGGATTGAATCAACACCAGTTAATACTGAAGTAGATGATGAAGTACAAGACACTGCATTGTTCTATGTTTAAGCAGTACCTGAGTGGGCAGCCAATATTGTTGAATATCTTACAATTTCTTTGTTTTCATTACTTGAGTGATTTTTCTTTTTTGAAAAAGACATTCAAAAAAAAAGTGTGTGTATCAAAAGACTGATGAGCAAAAGTAAAAAATGTCATCAGATTAGAAAAAGTTGAAGGAAAGTATTTTCAGGAATCAGATCTTTATGGAAAATGACTTGGAAAACCACTTTTTGGGTCATATTTTGTACATACAGTTATGGAAAACGTTCGTCGAGTTTTCAGAGGTAAGATCCACCTCAGATGTACCCACACTGAATTGGGAGAACGTTCTTTTCACCAGTTCATACCTATTTTGACCTTAGGTGAATGTTCAACATTATGCCATTTGGGAAACTGTCGACCATCAAATCATCATTATGAACCTTCGTTGACATGTCAGATGGATTCATAATGCCAAATTTAGGTTGGTCAGAGGTTTAAATCTTGAAAATTTGCAATTATTACAGCACTTAGGCAAAGGATGTTCTTACGCGAATGTTCAACCTTCGCCAGATTGCTATTTTGGTCAAGAACCTTCGTTGAGATTTTTGGAAGCTAATTTCACAGTACTGACCATGCCTGTAGATTTTTGTCCAAAACTAATCAACCAAACTAGTACTTTGTCTAATGGACCGTCCAAAGAAGGCTGAATTTCGATTCATTTCTCACTTGTGCTAGCAGAGCTCTTGAAATTTTTTTTCGCAACCAGAACTTTCTAAAACTTTCATACAACTATCTGATACACTCTTGTGCCTTCCTTTTAGTCTTTACCTTTCTTCCATCATGTCTTCTACTGATACCTCGCAATCTCTGCGTTATGTCATCCATCATAGTGTTCCAACTGCAACGGACATCATGATGCTCTCTAGCACAAGCATGGTCGCTCAGTGGTTGACTCTTGTCGGGCCTTTGCTCACGGCAATGGGAATCTACGAGTGAGCTTTTTCTGGGAAAATTAATATGCAATTCATTACGATGGCCTTTAGTACTTAATCCAAATTTTATATTACTTTCCAGAGTGCCACACACAAGATGCGCGTTACTGAAGCCACCCTTGCTGTCATAGGTATCACATCCGGCACTGAGCCGTCCCCGAACCATAAGTACACAAAGAACGTGAACAAGCCGTTCATAGACACCGCGGTTGTGTATTACTGGACCCATGACGGGTATCTCCTAGAATTCATCCGAGATCCCATCATTCACGCTGCGGCCCAGCTACTGAATAACTTCCTAATGGTTGGCAACCTCAGAAAGCAACGAATCTCATCGCAGATCCTCCATCGCCTTGTAGACTCCAATTACAAACTAGGATCTGGCCCATTAGAACCCTACAACTGGTATAAAACGGTCTTTGGGGAGTTGACGAGAGCTATCAAGGAGAATACTAAGCAGCAATTTGCGGTTGGCTCTCTTCTCTCTCTCTTATCCGCTTCATACCTAGAGGACATGATTCGTGGATACCTGGTGTTCCATAAGTATTGCAAACGCACTAATCACGAGATCCATGATTGTAGGATATTGAAAACAAGCAACCAAATCAACAGGCGAATGTAGTCGCAATATCATCTTAGTCTCCCGTATTCAACATGGACGAATGAGCATTTATGGAGACCCAAAAGCGCAAGTCGTTAATTTTTTGTTTATGGATTCTGGAGTTAGTCCAATCATTGTGAGCACTTTCACTCCTATACACCTTACAATACAAAAAAAAAAAAAAAAAACATTCATCTTGGCGACGAAAGTACTCATACTATTGAAGGTAAAGGCACTATAAGATTGAAGTTCTAGCATGATCAATTCAAACTACTATCAAAACATCGGCTTCCCTCTTATGGAGTATGAACTCTCCACTTGACAATCTTCTTGACTCCAAAGGATTCTCCACCCACTACTCCATCGTGGATCCGTCCCTCTAGGCCATCCCTTATGTTCTTCTTTTCATCTCTAATCTTGCATGCTTAGTCACCATAAGGGTTGCCACCTCAGCATACCACCTTAGGATCCCATTGTGGATCATTTATTCACATGCCTATTTTTTAGGGCTTGTTAGCACCTTTAACCTTTTGGGGGTTCATGGATATTAGCCCTACCCATGGCCCCCTTGTACAGGACTTTTCCCTACTTGGTACCCTTTTGCGGGTCCATGGGTATTAACACTACCGGTGGCCCCATATGGATGATACTCCCTAGAGGCCTATGGATCTCCATCCCTCTTTGAATCCCTTCTTCGGTGTTAAGCCCCTCCTAAAGAGGTTGAGTATCACCTACATGGTTCATTGACCCTGCCCATGGCCCCCTTGTACAAGACTTTTCCCTACTTGGTACCCTTTTGCGGGTCCATGGGTATTAACCATGGCCCCATATGGATGACACTCCCTAGAGGCCTATGGATCTCCATCCCTCTTTGAATCCCTTCTTCAGTGTTAAGCCCCTCCTAAAGAGGCTGAGTGACCTTGTCGGGACCACATCTAACAATGAGTCCTTTCCTTAGTACCCTACCTAGTTACAGACAACCTTAACTGTAAGGGAACACCACATGCATGTCCCATACCATATAGACACACAACAATTGGTGGATTATCTCATGGGATCCCCCCCTCTTATCTCTCTCATCTCCGATTTTCACATCTCTTCCACTATATTGTCCGACCACTCACGCCTATCTTTTTGCCTTGGGCATATTGCACGATCTAGTATACATCCTACTCCTGTTACTATTCCTAAGCGTGCACCTATATACCGTTTTGATCTCATCCTCATTCCTCTATACCAAGAATCTCTCACTTCCTTACTTCATTACTTCCCTACTGACACTTCACTGGAGGATCGAGCTACTTTCCTCACTAATGCTCTTCATGCGGCAACCACATTTGCTTTCCCTTCCCCTTCCCATCAACCTCCAACCAATTCTCTTTCACATAAAACTCGCGCTCCTAAACAACCTTGGTATGACTCTGAATGTTGTCTCCTTCATCAACAAGTTATCCAGTGTCAATCCCCCTATCTCCTCCATGATATCTTGCACAGATACCGCAAGGTCCTCCACAATAAAAAAACGCACCTATAACACGAATAAAGGAAAAAGGCTTATTAATCTTCTTTCCAGTTCCTCTACTGGTGCTTTTTGGCATGCCTTTATCCCTCGATCTTCACCCCCCTCATTGATCGATCTCCATATCTGGACTGAGTATGCCGCCACTTTATATACCTTACCTGCTGATACCCCAATTGTTATCTCCCCTCGTCCCTCTGAGTTTTCGTTCTTCACTGCTGATATGGTTCTCGTAGCCATTAAGAAGTTAAGAACTCGTCGTGTCCATGACATCGATGACCTAGAATCTAAACTCCTCCTCCATAATCCTAGCACCGGTGCTATCCACTCTCCTGAACCAAGAAGTTATTCACGGTTTTCCCTCTTGTTGGTGTACTAATATCATCCACCCCATCCATAAGAGTGGGGATCCCATGAAACCTGATAATTACCGCACTATCATAATCAGACATATCATTGATAAGCTCTATGGCACCATTCTATAGTCAGTAGTGAGTACAGAGGCAGAGACTCGTAGACAGGCTGGTTTTCGGACATACTACTCTACTACAGACCACATGGACAGCTTAGATACTTTTTGCACCCGCTAGTGATGGTGTTCAATACTTCCAGAGCTCTCATGCAGGGTCATGAGATTTTCCTTCATGGTCAGCCCTTGGAGATTGTTTCATCTTATACTTATTTGGATGTGCTATTCAGTGGTCCGATTTTTAGTATGTGGCAGGCAGTCTGAGATCGACTTGGGAAGGGTCGTGCTTCCCTCATCTAGCTTGCGAGATTTTGTTTTACGAGTTATATTCATGATGCTCCCAGTAAGCGTCGTCTCTTCGACACTATGGTTACTCGTAAAGCATTATATGCGGCAGAGGCTTGATGTAGAGGTATTACCTCCTCGGACTGGTCCCGTATTTCTCGACTCCATCAGCAACAACTTTTCTCCTACATTCCACATAGCTTGTTTGCAAAAAAATTTCCGGGTCATAGATACATATGAAAGGTATGATCCGCAAACCTACTACAGATCTGTAACGCATATGTAGGAAATCAAAGTGCCAAGATCCTTCTAACATTCAATCTCCATATACAAGAAGAAGAAAAAGAGGAAGAAGAAGAAGAGGGAGAGGGTTACGCGCCCTCAAGGAGAGAGAAAGTAGTAGCAATGCTTGAAAGGAAATGAATTACAAATGAACAAAGAGTACATATAAATAGGCCTTCCAAGGGCTTCGACTCTTCCAAACTCTAAGTTCTAGAACCTTCCAAGACCCACTACTAATTATAGGACACCTCCATAAGTCAAGATAGGGTCCCTTAACATAATTAGACTTTACTTGGACCCACGAATTACTACTACACCAAAATTGGGTCCAACTCAACTAAAACTGACTTAACATAGTCTAAATAATAAACCTAACCCATGGTTACACAAGTCTCGACCTTTTGAGTCAAAGTAACCTACGGAAAACTAACATTTTCATTTATTACTTCTAACACCCTCCTTAAATGATAATGTAAAAAACATAACATGACATGAGTATGAAAAATTGCAACAAAAATGCAAAGTGTTGCATGTTGCCCAAAACTCCATGTAGCCGAAAAAGAAAAGATGTAGCTTGTTGTCCAAGCTTAATGCCGTCAAAAAAAAAACTTCAGCTTGAAGTAGTCGAAGTAGCCGAAATCTCAGCTCCAATCATGCCCGATGTAGAAGAGATGTAGAATACAAAGTGCGGTAGCATCAAGTTGAAGAGTGAAGACAAGCATGCTCCATCCAAAGTAGGTAACCAAAAAACCAGCCACAAGCCGAAATATAGATTTGCAATCCATCAATGGTTTCCACATGATTCCATAAGTCTTCTTACCACAAGAAACATAAAGAAGAGTATGATACTCTTTTACCATCACATCCTCCCGAATCTTGCTATCAATGATCTGCTCACCAACACTAGGTAAGACAACACCGTCATCATAAGAAGTAAGCATCAAAACATGAAAATCAGCATAAGGTACTGATTTTGGTGAGACATGTGTGTTTCCTCCAAGGTATAAAGATGCTTTGCTATCCCGCAAAGACTCGGACAACCAACAAGAGGCTGTAGTAGGCTGTCTAATAGCCACAAAATCACCAACACTTTGCTGTCCAAAGTGTTTCAAATGTGGACCTTGTTGTCCAAAAACCTTTCGCAGGCCGTTCCCGATGCATAATAGGATGCTCACGATGTAACATAGGCTGAAAATGATTAGCATCTTCTTCCACACCTGGAAACAAGCAAAAAGAAGCGGATCTTCACTTTGTAAAATCAGCAAGGGTGCTGATTTTTCAGCCAAATCAGAAGAATAGAAATTGCTTGTGGATGGGCGCCCTCCTGCAAAGGAGCAAATCTGAAAAATAGGGCAGCAGCGGACCAACGGAAATAGGATAAACCTACACGGATGTGGACGACCATATACAAGAAGAAGAAAAAGAGGAAGAAGAAGAAGAGGGAGAGGGTTAGGCATCCTCAAGGAGAGAGAAAGTAGTAGCAATGCTTGAAAGGGAATGAATTACAAATGAACAAAGAGTACATAAAAATAGGCCTTCCAAGGGCCTAGACTCTTCCAAACTCTAAGTTCTAGAACCTTCCAAGACCCACTTCTAATCATAGGACACCTCCAAAAGTCAAGATAGGGTCCCTTAACATAATTAGACTTTATTTGGAACCACGAATTACTACTAGACCAAAATTAAAACCGACTTAACATAGTCTAAATAATAAACCTAACACATGGTTACACAAGTCTTGACCTTTTGGGTCAAAGTAAGTAACCTATGGGAAACTAACATTATCATTTATTACTTCTAACAGCATATTAAATATTTCTTAAATTATTTGAAGTATAAGAATGTTTCTAAAACACTTGAAACCTACACTAATTGCACATGTACAATATTCTTGCCCACAAACATTCAAAAACCCACATTTTCAAATTCAATAGATTGCTTTAGAATGAGACTTCTTTATCTTAAAAAAATCGTAGATTGTTATATGGAACAAACCTGAAGTACAACATGTTTGTCTCAATGTCTTTAAAGCAATATTGCTATATACTATAGACATTGATTTCTAACCATTTGATTTGAAATGGAATGCATTCTATGTGTACAAAGAAAGTTTTAGAAAATGACTTCCCATTCTTTTTCAAAAAATTCCGAAGTATAATCCTTACCCCTTTTATGGGGATAACAAAAACCACACTTGTAGAGAAAAAGTACATTTCATTACTCCAAAATTTGTGGGAATTGATTAGCAGGAGAGACATATCTTATATTGTTGAGACAAGAGGTTTCTAGAGTATTCCATGTGAAAAATGTAAAAGCTATCTATCTAGGATCTTGACTTTTGGGGTGCTAGGCCTCATACACTTCCATGTAGACTTGTAAATATGTTAGTGGTCAAGTTTTGAGCCAATTATGATCTAAATGAGCTCGAGTTAGTGTAGGTTGCTTACACTTGGCATGACAACAGAGAGAGGATTATGCACCTCCTAATGTTATTTGACCATGTGGACCAATAGGAGCAAGAGGTGCATCAAAATGGTCCAATCATTGTAAGAGGTGATTTGAGAGTGGTCCAATCATTGAGCTATGTTCTCACCTATCTTGGATCTCAAGCCACTCTATGAGAGTGAGAGCTTGCATTGACACTTAGTTTTTTGATGAGAGTGAGAGAGGAGCTCCAACATTTAGAAAAATTTCTATGTTCTCTCTATACCCGAGAGCAAGCATTGTATTTTCTCTTTCTACTCGAGAGCAACAAGTTTTCATACTTAGTTTTTTTCATCAAGTGTCCTGTCAATGTGAATGCTAGTTTTTGGATGGTAGAATGCATGCTTGTGTGCTCTTGCCTTTATATTGTCAAGCTAGATTGTTTGCATCAATCAAGAGATAGATTCATGTGCAATCACACACACCTTAGAAGATCAATCACATTGTTTTGGAAGTCTCTACATGTGTGAAAATGTTAACATTCCATGCAAGGATAGGATATGTCAGATATGTCCATGGATAAGGTTGAGATTGAGCATTTCAATTTCAGATGTTCTGCTTATTATAAGATACATGGGAGGTATTATAGATTATTCAGAGACTCACACTGTTACGTCCACATCCTACATATAAGATTCGACATAATCCTAGACTTGGATACACGATACTCCAGTAAGCAAGATTATTGGTTACGCCTCGTTATTCCGAACTAGGCTAGTAATGTAATTAATAACCTTGTGAGGGCCCAGACACATTAGTGGAGCTAGGTGTAGAGTATCAATAGTAATAAAAAGCGCTTTTGGGGATTTACCTAGCTTGCATGGGCACATGCACAGGTGAGGCTGGGGCCCATATATCCTTGTAAGAACTCGTCCTCCTACCATTCCATTTGCTTGTTCTCATTACCAGTTTCCTCTCTCTACACCTGCATCTTATCTCGTGGCTCGAGGGTAATGCTATTGGAGATTATCCGTGGCTTCTCATTGGTTGGGTGGTTTTGCTCCACCGTGTTTTCTTTGTGTTTGTATTGTAAGCAGGATCTTGAGGAGCTTTCCCTTATAGTGGTATGAGAGCAAGGCTTACGAAGATCGAAGAACTTGGAGTTGTGAAGCTTTTCATCGGATCTTTGGTAGTGGAGCGATCTGATTTCTCTTCCTAGTGGAGAACAAGCTTACAAATGGGTGATCTCCCAGGGTTTTCACTGGCATGTTGTTAAGGTCCATCTTTGTCGACGTTCTCTAGGGTTTTATAGAAGGATGTCGATAATAGCCAATTTGTGACGTTTTTTTAGGGTTTTGCTTATGTAGCTCAAAACCAATGGTAGATCTGAATTTCCAACAAGTGTACTTTCATTTAGAGGTTCATTAATTGCTGAATTAATGATGCATGCCAGTAATTTACAAGATTTACGATTCTAGACTATGATTTTGGTCAATAATTGCTCATCTTTTAGGGTTTTTGGCTAGAAGAGGGTAGCAAGAACCATAATCCAGCAAGATCAGATCATTACATGGCTGGTGATAAGTAATTTGAGTTGCATGTGAGCAGTATGTGGATGCTTGAGGTAGAAATTAGCTTTATGTAATGGAAAAAATTGGCTAAAATTCATGATTTTTGCAAGTCTTTTCATATATTTGATTACATACTGCTGTAAATCACCTTCTAGAGATTGCATGGCGATTTATCAATGTCTTTTGAAGCTGTCCAAGTGGTTAGAGCAAAGATTTCAGAGATTAGAGGGTGTAGGAGGCCCAAAAAGGGCTTAAAATTGCCTTTTTTCTTGCTTCTTGGGAGATTTATTACTACAAATCCACAAGAGGATCATGCATGGAGTCAATCCAGCCTGATTTGTATTCATCTTGGCCTCATCGGAAGACACCTCCATAGATGATGAAATAGTTGTTCTAGATGGTGTAATAGGTGCCAAGGTAGGTGGCCTCTCTTTGTCACCATTAACTACTTTCCACAAACCTTTAGCAATTAGAAGGTTCTTTATCATGTAACACCACAAGGAATAGTTTATGCCATCCAGCCTATCTTCATTAAATTATGAGCACAATAGATTGCAATACTCCACATGCAATTTGCTCAGCAAGTGATGAAATAGGTGGCTGATTTTTGCATAAAAAACAAAATGCTCACAAATAGGTAGACTTTAAATGAAGCCAAAACCAAAACCAGAAATATGTGGCTAAAAACAGTGCACACTATGTGCATATAGAGCTGATGGTAGCGCCCTACTCCAAGCTCACCAACAGGGAAATTTCAGCAAGAAATGTGTGTAAAACACATGTATCTTCATTTAAGAAGTAAATCTAAAATTTTAAGCATGTAATTGAGTCAAGATCACATGCAATTGGTTTGAGCATGGGCGCCCTACTGCTAGCTCTCAAATAGGTGAAGGTGCCCTTCAATTTCCAGCAAGAAAGTTATAAGATGAACAGATTCTTCTCCTACAAAAATCAACATCTTGATGATTTTCTGCAACCAAAAAGGGAAGAAGATAGCTTTCTATTGGGCACCCTCCTGCAAGCAATATGATCACCTAAAGGCTCTAATACCATATAGGAAATAGAAGCCTAAGGATCCAGGATCTTAACTATTCAATCACACAAAGCATTCTCAAAAGAAAGAAAGAGATGGCTAGAAACCCTCTTGTAGAAACTCGTGGACAGCCAAGGAGAATAGTCAATATTGCTTACAAAAGTGTCTCATACAAATGGGATGCACACACATATATAGTCCAAGATTACTATTGGCTATCCAACTACTTGACTATTGACTATCCAACTTTCTATAAGTTACATAAAAAGAATAAGGTACCTCCAATATGTCAAGTTGGGGTACTTAATGTCACAATTAGGCCTAATGGACCCATGAGTCGCTACCAAGTTAATTTCATACTAACTTAGCTAACTCAAGTTTAGTGGGCCTGATATAATAAATGACCATGGTTACACAACTCTCGACCTTTTGGGTCATAGTAACCTATGGTAATGTAATCAATTCCATTTACATTCCAACAAATCTCCCAGCAAAAATTCAAGATTATAGAGAATTGGTTAATTTTCATGTTTAAGACCTAGCCCGTATAGATTTAATTTTTGGTTATGAATGGTTATTTAATAAATTGCCTTCTCTGGCTATTGATTTTGAGAAGCATGTTCTCACTTTCAAGGACGGTGATAAGGTAGTTACTTTATTTGGTAGCAATTTTGTACATCCATCGGATGGAATTTCTACAATTACTACAATGAAAGCATTTGATTATTCACAATATGAAGTTTTTTTAATGTTTGCTATGCTTATTATGGATGTTTTTTATGTGTATCTAGATGGTTGTGATTTTTTCGTAATTCTTAACTCGGTAAATTTAGATCACAAACAAGCAATGAAAAATTAGATCGTAAGTGAATTTAAAGATGTATTTCCATCAAAATTACCTCGTGGTTTACCACCGTCTAGGTCACATGATAAAGTTAATTCCAAGAAGTCAACCTATTTCTAAGCAACCTTATAGGTTCTCTCATAAAGAGGAGATAGAGATTTCAAATCGAATAGAAAAATATGTGGATGGGACATATCCAGCCCAATAAGTTAGCATGAGCCGCTCCTGTTCTTCTGAAAGCGAAGAAGGATGGAGGTTTCCGAATGTCCGTGAATTACAAGGGGTTAAACAAAGTGACCAATAAGAATAAGTATCAATTACCCAAGATGGATGACCTTGTAGATCATTTGGGTGGGGTTAAATACTTCGCTAAGATTGATCTCAGGACAGGGTACCATCAGATAAGAATTAAATCGAAAGACGTCCAAAAGACTGGATTTCGTACTAGATTTGGCCAGTATGAGTTCTTAGAGTTGCCTTTTGGGTTAACAAACGCTCCACCAACATTCCAACAAATGATGAACGATTAATAGTTTCCTCCATATTTGGAGAAGTTTGTGGTATTGTTTCTAGATGATATTCTCGTCTACAGTAAGACCTTTGAGGAACACATAGAACATATCAGAACTGTCATGATGAAACTCCGACAAGAGTTACTCTACGCTAAGGAATCCAAGTGTGAATTCTTTAAGCATGAGCTAGTTTATCTCGGTCACAAGATCACAGCTTTTGGAATCAAGATTGAAGATGAAAGATAAGAAGATTGTGGAACAGTTTACCATTCGAGATGTTGCTATTTCAGAATGGGAAGGTTTGTGTGCCTAAGGACGATGAGCTCAAACATACAATTTTGTTTAAATGTCATGAGATACCCTCTGCAGGACATCCAGGCATACATAGGACTCTTGAATTGGTCAGAAGAGAGTTTTATTGGCCAAAACTCAAGCCATACGTCGAGTCATACATGGTTAAATGCAAGCCCTATCAACTAGTTAAAGCTGAACGCTTTAAGGCTGGTGGTTTCTTGCATCTATTGGATATCCATTGGATGGGAGAGTATACTAATGGACTTTGTAGTTGGACTTCCAATGGCAAAATGATTCTATTTGGGTTGTAGTGGACCGGTTAACTAAGTTAGCTATGTGCATACCAGTTAAGTCAACTATTAAGGCTTCTGGATTAGCCCAGATCTTTGTTGAAAGATTGCCTCGGTTGTATGGACTGCCGAATGACATTGTTAGTGATAGAGATCCTAAGTTCACAGGTCACTTCTGCTCAGTAGTTTTCCATAAACTGGAAACTTCTCTTAGTTTTAGTTCTACTGACTTGAATCAGATGGCCAAACGCATAAAACTAATCAGAATATGGAAGACAGCTTGAAGACATGTTTCTCACAGGCATTCTCATTGGGAAGATTACATTCCTCTTATTGAGTTTGCATACAATAATAGAAAGCATTTTGCTACAAGCTACAGTCCCTTTATGCTTATGTACGGTTTTCAACCTAGATCTCCGATAAATGTGGAGACAAAATACGTTAAGATACAAAAGGTTGCGGATGTCCTGTGTGATATGCAAGAAATGCTACAAGTGGCTAAGGATAGTATCCGTAGTGCTCAAGACAGAGCTAAGCATTATGCCGATCTTAAGAGATCTCCCAGAGATTTTAAAGTTAATGACTGGATAAATCTTAGAATCCCAAAAGATTCTAGGACAGTACGTATCGAGAAGCATTATCAACTGTCTACCGAATTTTATGGACCATTCAAGATTGAACGAAAAATTAGTTCTTTAGCTTACAAACTAGATCTTCAAGAAAAATCTACTACACACTTAGTATTTCATGTAAGCCATTTAAAATTGAGTTTACATGAAGGTGATACAGTTGAATCTGATAAGGATTTATCCCATTTAGAAAATTTGTCACTTTTAATGTACCTTTGGAACCTGAGAAAGTGCTCAGAACTAGAGATAAACAATTGAAAAATCATTTTATCTCTTGAGTGATTAGGTGGAAGGGTTGGACTGAGGATGATGATTTGTGGGAGAGAGAATTGAAAGCATAAAAAAGAACTTCCCTACTTTCCACTTCTAAGGACCAATGATTCATCGAAATGCGTTTCGAACGAAGAAACGCGTTTGAAACATCTCGTTTGAAACATCTCGTTCAAAACATGCCTGTTTCGAAACGTGTTTCTTATGTTCGAAACGACTGTTAAAAAAACGCCTATTTATGGGATCACATAGATGATAGGGCCCAACTTAGGGCTAGGGTTTATAAGATAAGGGCTAGGCAATGGGCATTGGGCAATAGGCATAGAAGTGTGATTGTTGGCATGTTACCAAGTACCTACTACCATGTGGCAAGCAATGGGCATGCAAAGCCTCACAAGCTAAACTTCTTGCTCTCTTACAAGACTCTAAAGATGATGATGGTCATGTCTTTGCATACTTCCTGATATTTGAATGCAATTGAGCATGATTTCTCAAGGACCATAAGCTTTGTGCTGGCATGAACAGATTCTCACAACCTAATAACCTATCCATGACAAAATCAATAATTGACTGAGGAAAGCGACCATACACAGTTTCTCCTTTTGAAATTGCATTCTCTAGGGAATTCTCATGAAATTGGATGTATCTACTTGGTACTAGTCTTTCTATGACATGTCTAAACCCCAAAAACATATTTTAAAAAAAAACCCTAAAAAAAATTCATGTTTCGAACCTAAACCTCCTGTTTCAAACACGTTTGGAAACGACGTACGAACGACTCCATGAAACAATGCTGAGGACAAAAGCAATTCAAGGGAGAAAGAATGTTATGTCCACGTTCTACATATAGGCTTCAGCATAATCCTAGACTTGGATACACGGTACTCCCGTACCCTAGATTATTGGTTACGCCTTGTTATTCCCAACTAGGCTAGTAATGTAATTAATAACCTTGTGAGGGCCCATACACATTAATGGAGCTAGTTCATGGGTTAGGATAGCTATAAGCATGTGTAAAGTATCAATAGTAATGGAAAACTCCTTTGGATAAACCTATTTCTACGAGAGAATGTCATTGAGATTACAGATGTTGTACAACAACTTACCTTTTTTTATCCTAGAGCCTCCAGGTGTTCCACAAGCGCTCACGTTCCGTGATCCCGTACCCACCATAGCCATAGCTAGAGTCAAAGGCGCAGCCGTCACCAGCGCTCATCGGCTCCCGCTGTGTTGCATTTCCTCTTCTGCTGCTCCCACTTCTGCTACTAAGAGAGTAGTAGCGAAAGAAGTGGATGATGATAATGCCATGGATTCCAGACGAAAAATAGAGGCACCACTGCCCAATCCAAACGAGCGGGGTAACGAAGATGAAGATGAAGAATAAAAAGAAAGGGAAACAGGGCAAAAAGGGTACCAAGTAGGGAAAAGTCCTGTACAAGGGGCCCTTAATATCCATGAACCCCCAAAAGGTTAAAGGTGCTAACAAGCCCTAAAAAATAGGCATGTGGACAAATGATCCACAATGGGATCCTAAGGTGGTATGCTGAGGTGGCAGCCCTTATGGTGACTAAGCATGCAAGATTAGAGATGAAAACAAGAACATAAGGGATGGCCTAGAGGGATGGATCCACGATGGAGTAGTGGGTGGAGAATCCTTTGGAGTCAAGAAGATTGTCAAGTGGAGAGTTCGTACTCCATAAAAGGGAAGCCGATGTTTTGCTTTCTTCTCCCAACAAAGATACATTTTCAACCTTCCTGAATAGATTTCTAGAGGAAGAAGTCTATATGGAGCAACCAGAGGGGTACATAGTAGCAGGACATGAAGACAAGGTTTGCAGGTTGGACAAGGCACTATATGGACTTAAGCAGGCACCCAAGGTGTGGTACACGAGGATTGACACATACTTTGAGGAGCTTGGCTTTCAGAGAAGTAGTTTGGAGCATATACTTTATGTTTTGATCAGGAATAATCATATTGTTATTGTAGTGATGTATGTGGATGATCTTATTATTACAGGATCAAATCATAATATGATTCAGGGAATCAAGAAAGATCTCATCAGAGTTTGATATGAAAGATCTTGGTTCACTACAATATTTTCTTGGGATTGAGGTATGGAGAGTAGCAGATGGACTATTTATTTCTCAATCTAAGTATGCTCATGAACTTCTTGAAAAGTTCAATATGTCAAAGTGCAAGCCTATTTCTACACCATATGATAGTGGATGTATGCTTACTAAAGCTGAGGAAGATCAAGATGTAGATGAGATGTTATATAGAAAGCTTGTTGGAAGCTTAATCTATCTAACTACTACAAGACCAGATATTGCTTATGTTGTGAGTATGGTTAGTAAGCCTAAGCAAATTCATTGGAAAGTTGTTAAGCGGATACTCAGATATATCCAGGGCACTTTGAGATTTGGTATTCTCTACAGGATGATTTGAAGTTACAGGGATATGTGGATGCTGATTGGGCTGGAGATGCAAAAGACTGAAGATCTACTACAGGTTATGTTTTTAATCTTGGTTCTGGTGCTATCTCTTGGAGTTCAAAGAAGCAGCATACTATTGTTTTATCATCTACAGAGGCAAAATATCGAGCTACTACAAGTGCAACATGTGAAGCAATATGGTTGCGAAGGATTCTACATGATCTACATATGGTACAAGATTCACCTATGGTACTTCAATGCGACAATCAGAGTTGTATTAAATTGGCGAAAAATCCAGTTTTTCACAGAAGGACAAAGCATATTGAAGTACAACAACACTTCATCAGAGAGAAAATTCAAAGTGATGAAGTGGAGCTTATCTATTGCCCTACGGAAGAGCAAGTTGCAGATATCTTTACCAAAGGTCTTGGCAAAGAAAAATTTTAGAAGTTTAGAGAACTTAGATAACAAAGTAAACATTAAGGGGGAGTGTTAGGAATTAATGTTTATTTGATACCCCTTAATGATGGTTTGGACATGCCTGCGTGCTATTTTTAGGGGCCATTCTATTTATAGTAAATTCATTTTTTTAAGGCTTATGCATGTAGGTGTGTGCACTACAAATAGATTAGGATCTATTTAGTACTTAAAAGTTCAGTTTTGGTTTTTACCATATATAGGTAGTATTATTTGTAAATAGCTTTTGTTATTTTGCTATTTACTTTAGGCTCATTAGCTTTTATCAATCATTAGAGAAACTATATAAGAAGGCTGGCGCCCCACCACAACTATTCCATTCAATTCTATTATGCTAGAGCAATTGCTCAATTCTCCTATGATCTGAATTCTCTCTATGCTTGGTTTTGTGTGAGTGCTAGTAGGACTAGTATCTCCATCTAGAATTTGTATCACAAATTCTGACATTCCCCCCGACAGAAAGGGCGTTTTCGGACAAACGACATTGAAATTGAGCTGCAAATGGTCATGTGGGTTCGTGTCGAGCCCACAAATCTGTGGACACCTCTCGTCCGAAGTTCTGACTGTTTTTTACTAAATCTGACCAATTCCTAGCTCGACGGGGCCTAGAATCCTCGCACTACGTTTAGGGTTTCTAGTTCGGACGCACGTTTCGCTGTGAGTACTGAACCATTTGGAGCCTAGTTTAGTGTGGTAAATTCGTATCGGCGTGCAGCACAGGACGGAACAGACGGTCTAAAAAATGGACTTCGTTCGGCGACACTGGATCAGCTTCCGGGGACGTTGGAAAGTAGTCCATTTAGTGGCATTCCCCCCGGCAAAAAGGTCGTTTCTGGAGCAAAGTTGTTGGCATTTGAGAAAAAGTGCAGAGAGCTAAGAGAAATTAGTAGGTGATCAATTAGGCCAACTAAATATAGGTACTAGTGAGTGAAAATCAAAAATTGAGGAAAAAAACCAAAGACTAAATGCTTGCACTCTCAACTAATTGCAATAGTCCATTGAGAGCTTGGAATTGTTCTGTGATGTCTTATTAGCTATTGATATATACAATCGCTATCTTACCTCCTAACATAATGTATTCTCATTCATTGGCATGGAAGAAATGGATCGAGTGTGTATATGTGTGTATGAATTTGTTGAAGGCGGTTTGTACTACAAAAGTTACTCTTTTGAAGGTTAAATAGAAAAACTTCTCAAAAAAAGCCGTGTAGAAGTTGGCAGATAGATTCGGAGTATAGAACATAAGAGCAGTAGACTATGGACTATGGACTATAATCTTAGGCCTTTATCATCTTAGGGCAACTATGGACTATAATTTTAGGCCTTTATCATAAGGCCGACCCACAGACATGTTCAAGCTATTCAGCTTCATTATCAAAAAGTCTTTTATTAAATAAAATAAAGATTATAGAAAAGGATAGCGTGGTGCAGAAGGATAGTCATGTGGGTTTGGTAGGCAAATCTATGAGAGCTGCTTTAAAGAGTGTGAATGACCTGCATTATCTGTCAGGACTTCTGCACGCAGGATCTAAGGACGGTACAAACGCTACAAAGGTGAAGATAAGAGATGTTGCAGCCTTGCGTGACTGCGTTGAAGTCCTTCAGGATGCATCGGATCTTATCCATAACGGTCTAGAAGTTCTATTAGATTCCAATCAAATGTTGTCTAATGCACGTCTTTTGGACATTCAAACCTGGATGAGCAACTATGTTTGTGAATTCTCAAAATTGCTCGATGGGTCAAGCTATAGCCATGAGAGGTAAAGGTGGAAAACTCAATCGAGGCAACAATGAAATGAAAGGGAGAAATTTAAATAGAGGCAATTTACATCAAGCATCACGGAGATTAAATCCGGATGCATATGTTGGCCCACGAACATCTATAGAGAATCGAAGTTTTAGTTTTCATGGAAGAAGGCTTCCTATTTTTGGATTCCAGGAGTTCCTTAACTTCCAGTCCTATTCTTGGTGTTACATGAGGTCTCATTGTAATGTGCTAAGTAGTGTGGTCCCCAAACTCAATTTGAACCTGAACGGTCCATTCTTGCAAAATTTGAGCTAACGCACACCAAGACTATTTGATCGTATGGAGCGTGAAGCCTAGTGCTATTAATGACATTATGTACTACAAAATATTATTGTGCAAATCTTTAGTAAGCGAAGTCTCAACGGGAGTAGCCAACTTTAGATTAAAAACTTTTGTTAGCTACAAAACATAAAAGCGAGACGATTCGGATGCCCTTCATAGACGTTAAAACATCATTAAAAGAGCATAGGTAGAAAATTATGAACTGAACTCTCAACATAAGATGCTTAAGAAAGCATTACCTTTAGCAGCCTCTTCCAGTAAAGGAAAGATGAATCTCTCCTCCATCTGAGCGTGTGTTCCTGCATCAACGCTAATGTATTGCAATAGCCTTTCCAGAGCATCTTCAATTGCATTTGCATCCTGCCAATGGTGTGACCTAGCATCAACGCTGAAAAAAACATCTCATGGAGATAAGTTGTCCAATCAATTAGCAATTATAGCAGCAGCAGCAGCAATGACTGTCCAATCAGCTGCTAAGTCCTAGCTGTGAATTTTTTTGCTTCAAGAACATGCCATTACTGATCAAAGAGGATTCATGAATTACAAACCTTAGAAGAAGAATTGAGTTCTGGATACTTACAGGATACATAAGCTCTTGATTCCAATACAGCAACTTGGAAATATGTAATAACTGAAATTTTGCAGCAACCCAGTATGCTCCCACAGACAAATTGGGTGAAGGGCATCTTTCATGCGAAAACATTTTGTTTTAAATACCTATACAGTGCACTGCGCAGTTCACAAGAGAAATACTTTCTTACAAAGCAGCTTAAAGAAAAGCAAAAGTTGCAAATATTGCTAGTCGATTAACTGAGCTTTGGCTTGCGAATGGAAAGAATCAATCTAATTTCTTGAACCTGTTGGGTCTTGACTCTTTCCAAAAGGTTTTGGATTAACCTCCACGCACACAAAGCTTTTATTTTTTGGGTCATGGTAGAAGCTATGTGTTTTGATGGCAATTGATGAGCTATTTTCCCGCAGGGGCTTCCCCTACAGTATTGTCACCGCAGTGGAGTTTCACCACCACGGGATTGGTGTGGTTCCTCCACGCCTGAGACACCAGCAGATTTTCATTTTTGAATGGCGCAATCCTTCAAGAGTTTTTTGTCTCCATCTTGGCAATACATCTTATAAGCTGCTCTTTTTTCAGCTGATGTCTAGATTCGACCTCATTGCTCTTACAACTTTCATCGAGATTTGACAGCCGATTTCAACGATGAAATCACCGCTCTTTCTATTCCTCTATCTTCATATGGAGAATGTCTCCTGGCTTGAGGAGCATCTCCGATTCTCCAAGTCTCTCATTTTCGAGCTCCTCACCAAGTAAAGAAGCTTCTCTGTAGCTAATCTTAGATTCAGAGACACTGTGATGAGGTACGATGAGGTGAAGATTTCATTACATGACTGCATTAAATTTCAAAAGAATCACTTGGGAAACACCTTCGAAGGTTTCATGCTCCAATTCTTGTTCTAAAGTTGTTGCATTTAGAAGAGCTTTACCGCTTCGATTTCATTCTGAAATCATATTTCTCATTACCATGCAGGTTAGTTGCATTCGCCTGGATGGTGACTTGTGGACGGACATTGTCGCAGAGAATGATGAACAACTATCCAATCAATTAGCAATAGCCTTTCCTTTTACCTTCTTGTCTGCCTCCGTCCCTGCTTTCTTGCGTCCCTGCCTTCTTGCCTGCGTGCCTGTCTTCTTGCTTTTGAATATTGCCTGCGTCCCTGCCTTCTTGCCTGCGTGCCTGTCTTCTTGCTTTTGGATCTTGCTTTTGAGAGAGAGAGAGAGACCTGCGTGCCTGTCTTCTTGCTTTTGGATCTTGCTTTTGAGAGAGAGAGAGAGAGAGAGAGAGAGAGAGAGAGAGATATGGATTTTGCTTTTGAGAGTGAGATGGATATTAGAAGAAGGATATTGAGAGAGGGCGGGTCACGGGGAGGAGGGCCATGCATCATTAATCATGTCCCATTACATGCATCCTTCCCAAATTTTTTTAGTTAAAAAAATATTATACATGGGTGAAGGGAGAGTATGCATGGGTGCACCCATACACATGCTCAAAAGTGTACATAAGTTTAAATATATCACTACTAGTAAAGAGTGTCTCTCGTTGACGGACAATGGACGGTCGTCATTGACGGGTGGTCGATGGTCGTTGACGGGTGGCCGATATATGAGTGTGTATGTACGTGAGTGCATGTGTTATCTATGTATGTGAATTTGTGTGTATGATTTGTGCTTGATGGTGTGTGTGATTTATGTGGTCAATGATGTGTGTGTGTGTGTAAAATTTTGAACAAAGGAAAACTTCGTGTCAAATTTTTATTTCAATTTGAATAAATAAAAAAATGTCTAGCTTTAGATATTCAACTCTGCTATTTCCCACAGTCGTTGCAAGATTTACGGGTAAAATTTTGGCAATTCAAAATAAATACGAAAGCCATATAATAAATCTTAGTGCAGTTTTGCTCATCGATGATGTTTTTTTAGGTGGATTGACAGGAGAAGGGAAAAACATATGGGGTGGGCGGAGTGCAGGTGTGCTCCCTAATGGTTAAAAGCAAGTTGTTTTGGCAAGAGGCCGATGATTTAAGTGATTGGGGGAGATGGGTGGGTGGGTTTTGCCATGTGACAAAAAAGGGCGAGGGAGTGTTTAAAAAAGATATGCTCCTGCCCTTAGAAGCCTTAGTTTTTTTTTTGGGGGGGGAGAATTTTTTTTTTATGGAGACTTTTTTTTTGTCTCCTTTTTTAAAAACAAAAACTTAATTTATGGGGAGCCAAAAAGCCCCTTCACTTACAATAAACCAATATCCAAATTTTGAAAATACAAAACAAAGTTATCAAAATCGTTCACATATTTCAAAATCAATATATAGATTCATTACACAAAATAATTTCTCACACCAATATCTAAAATGCCTTGTGTTATTATCACATGGCAAGCCCTTTTTGGTATAATACCACATCATTCTTGTTTTTTTTTTAAGTTAGGACTAGGATTTTATCCAGGGGTTTTGGGATGATAATATATATATATATATATATATATATATATATACACACACACACACACACACGCTAGTACAGAGTGTCCGTCGTTGACGGGCAATGGACGGTCGTCGTTGACAGGTGGCCGATGGTCGTTGATGGGTGGCTGATGTATGTGTGTGTATGTACGTGAGTGCATGTGTTATCTATGTATGTGGATTTGTGGTCAATGGTGTGTGTGTGATTTATGGTGGTCAATGGTGTGTGTGATTTATGTGGTCAATGGTGTGTGTGTGTGTGTGTGTGTGTGTGTGTGTGTGTGTGTGTGTATGCATATGTGATTTATGTGGCCGATGGTGTGTGCATGTGCATATCATGTACGTAGAATTGGTTCTTTGGCGTATAAACTTGATCTTTAAGAAAAATCGATTGCACACCTAGTATTTCATGTAAGTCGTTTGAAACTAAGTTTACATGATGGTGATACAGTTGGATCAAATGAGGATTTATCCCATTTGGAAGATTTGTCGCTTACTGTACCTTTGGAACCTGAGAAAGTGCTCAAAACCAGAGATAAACAATTGAGAAATCGTTCTATCTCTGAGTGCTTAATTCGGTGGAAGGGCCGTACTGAGGATGATGATTCGTAGGAGAGAGTTGATAGCATAAAGAAGAATTTCTTGAAGTTTTGTTTCTAAGGATAGAAACAGTTTAAGGAGGGAAGAATGTTATGTTCATGACTAGTACATAGGATACAGTATACTCCTAGTCTTGGATACACTGTTAGTTATGCTACGTCATATTGGACGTGACCCGAAAGTAACTAATATTTTTGTGAGGCCCAGAACACACTAAATGGAGTTTAGACAAGATATGAGACAGTGTATGCATGTGTAGAGTTATCAATAGCAATTCTATGAATAGTTGGTCCATGCTGAAGACTCTATTCTAGGTGAATCTATGTATAGGGAACTTAGGTCTATGCATGGCTATGTGCCCAGGATGCTTTTGGCTCTATATATTGGGTCCAAACTCGCCCTACTCCTCATTATGGTTGTGGATTCATTGTCAGGCTCTCACTCTACATTCATGCTTCTTGTTCCTTGGCTTGGGGGTGAAGCTTCTAGAGTTTGATTGGATGCTTCTACTTGGTTGGGTGGTTTCTCCATAGTGTGTTATCCATTGTGTTTGTGATTTGTAAGCAGGATCTAAGGAGCTTCCCTTATAAGAATACAACCTACTGAGCATGTTAGATATGCTGACGCTATACATTGATGATTGCATGTCAGTGATCAATGCATTGGAAGCATCAAATCTATCTACTTAATTTATTGTGGTCGTTATGTATTAGATGGTCATCCTTTCCAGCTGTCAATATCTGTACAAATTAGGTGAACTATCAGTAACATACTTGAAGTCATTTACTAATAGTTCAAGGATCGACTTTTTTTTTATGAGTAAGTCGACAAGTCGAAGGAGTCGATTTGTCGATGGATTATGGAGTAGTCGGGCACTTCGATGTGTCAGGAACTTCGATGGAGGTTGTCATTGATCATGTACATGAAAAAGTCAAAGTCGATAAAGTCGGACTTCGGTGACTTCGAAGTCGATGGAGTTGACTTCGGCTGAATTTTTCAGGATGCTCATTACTTAATGGATTTGGTCCTGAGCATTGAAATCCAACACAAGAAATTATCAAGACTTACCAATGATTAATAAAATCTAAACAAGTGATGAAAGGTACAAATTTTGATCTTATGTCATTTATTGAAGAATATATTTTTGTTGAAGATGTCATTCAATGTGACGAGTAAGTCAAGCAATGGATAGGAAATTTAAAGCTCATTACGTTCTATAGATTGGATCTCTCATATGGTTGACCATTAATAGACTTGATCTAAGCTATCACAACATTAGGCTTAGTCAATTCATGCAAGATCCAAGAGAGTCACATTGAAAGATGGCCAAGAGAGTACTAAGGCACATCTTGGGTGCAAGAGATTTTGGCCTAGTTTATGGAGGATCTCACATCAACCTCATTGGATCTTTAGATTATGATTTTGCATGTGATTAAATAGAGAGGGATTGGTACCATGGTCATCAAAGAAAAAAACAACTAGTTCTCTCTTATCAATTGAGGTCGAGTAACCAACCGTATTTTGTGCTAATCTTTTAGCTCAAAGCTTGACCAACAATCACAATTTTCATTCTAGGAGCAAGCATATCAAGATTTCACGTCACTTTGTGAGAGAAAAAATAATTGCCAAAGAGGAGGAGCTTTAACAAGTGTCTTCAAATGAATGTGCCGCTGATATCTTCATTGGACAAGGACCTATTCATAAAGCATAGATCATATTTTGTAGTATTTAGTAGATCCATGTTCAAATAGATATTTTCGAAAGGGAGTATGAAAATCTTGTAAATGCAAAGTTGGTTGTTTGAGGCCTATGTTTGAAGCATGAGTTCTAGATGTTCAAGTAACCTAATTCAATATTTGAGGCCAACTTAGGAAGATAATATTGTACAAAAATTTAGCCTTAAGTTACCTCTTGGAGTGCTACACAAGTCACTACACTCTATTGGCTACATTTTCCAATGTCTTATCTTGACAATTAGTAACATTGTAAGGCTAGAATTATAAATGTAACTTGGACATCAAGTTAGTATTTAAGGAGAAAGGTCACCTTCCATACTTCACATAACTAGGGCTCATGTCATTCATTTTTTATATATTGAGTATTGAGAGATTTGGAAGCTTATTGAAATATAGTTATCGATCAGGAGATCATTCCTTTGATAGAGTGAATTTATATCAAGAATGTGCCATTCGTGTGATTGCTTTTTATCCCATGACCATTGGAATACTTTGCAAGTGTGATTCCATTTATAATAAAGTAGATCATGTGTGGAATTTTTGAAGCATATTTAATTGCCCTTTTCATGACAGTCTTCAGTCCTTTTGGACCATCTAAGGGTATATTCTTGTAATATTTTGAAATATCTACAACCCATATATCGGTAATCAATGGTGGTAAATTTACATAGAAATCCATGGATAACTCACATTGCCAGTGTAAAATTGTGTCTGCTCTTAGGATACTCCTATATGTATTTGCCTTAAGGCCTGCAGCTTCCATAAGGAATGGTGACAGCATACCAAGGGCTCCTGTGAGAAATTTAGCTAGTAAAGCAACAATCGTGAGCATTGGTAATCCATCTGAATGAACCTTTGTGGGCTTTATAGGTGCAGAGGAGATATGGTAAAGAATCATTTTCCAAGAAAATTTCTGATAAAAACTTAGTAGTAGTGTCCATTATATATGAGAGAGAATCCTAAATAAAGAGAAAAGTCAGATGTGATTTCACTACATCCCTAGTAGGTTTATGAAGCCACATGAAGAATGCATTCATTCGATTTTGAAGAGAAGCACCAGGAAAGAACTTGGCTAGGTTATTCATCATGAACCAAATAGCATGATCAAACCAAATGATGGAAGAGCTGTTTTTGCATTTTTCACCACATCTACATTTGAAAAAATGTCTTTTCCAATTTCGGATTCGGGCTTGGTGAAGGTTCATTCTATTGAAGTCGGCCTCAAAGTGGCCTCTAATTTTGGCCCAGGTTTGCTCAGAGAGGCAACGTGATGGTTCGATTTTGTTCATATGAACGATGTTGTCAAAAGAAACAGGGGTCTGAAGAATTTTGTGTGGTGGGATGATGACAAGTACTAGCTAAATGTCTTGAAATAAGTTTTGCTTTACGGTGCTTTTAGTACTTCATGAACTTTTTAGCTTTGGTTTACCTTGTTGCTATATGAATAAAGGTTTCAAAAGGTCTGGTCTTGACTTGCCAAGAGAAAGTATGTATCATTTTCTTGTCTGTGTGTGTGTGTGTGTGTGTGTGTGTGTGTGCATTCTTGTGATATAAATCCAACTATCCTTTGGTCAAACCTTTATTTTACGCTAATTAATGAGCTAACGTAGGTTTCATCTCTCAGGTTGGCTTTAATATGTTGTCTCTCTAGGTTATGGGAAGCCCCTTCCTCCACCAAACCTCTTTATTCAAAGGCTTATATATCGTATGAAAAAGGCCGTGAATTTGCATAATCTTATCATTGATATTGATCAGGCTACTTTTAGTGTTGCTGATGAGATTATTTGCATTATTAATTTTTTGAAAACTTTGGATTGGGCAAAAATCTATTTGGATTTTGTAAAAAAGAGGGATCATGTGGTGATTATTGAAACTCTTTAGGGCAATTTGACTAGTTTTACTAATAAATTTGAGGAAGAGAAAAGATTTTACAACTTGCAAGATTTCTCCACCATTACCATATTGAGAATAGGTAGAGTGAGTATGAAACCAAAAGGGGGGGAGAGAGAGAGAGAGAGAGAGAGAGAGAGAGAGAGAGAGAGAGAGAGAGAGAGAGAGAGAGAGAGAGAGAGAGAGAGAGAGAGAGAGAGAGAGAGAGAGACGCACGCACGTGCACGCGTGCTCACACACGCATGCGCGCACGCACAATGTCAACAATGATAGACAAAATATATTTTATGCATTTTGATTGAACCACATGTACATCAAAATTTTGACCAACATTAATCAGCAAAATCTCATAGATGGAACATGTGATTCACTACATCACATAATACATATTCAGTTTTAACTAAAAGTTAATATATATTGTCGTTGTTTGAACTGCTTGTAAAATGTGTGTAGATACAACCTTAATATAGTATAAAAAGTTTGGATTTTTGTCTTGTAGTGTTCTTTTCGAACTTGAGGTGGGAAATTTCTTTAGTCAAGTAAAAGACATTTTTTTTATACAAGCTTAGAAGGTTAATTGGATCTTGTATTTTTTAAGATGTAGTGCATCAGTTGTTGTCCATTGTTCGATAGCGAAGCAAGGTAAAGGTAAACGAAGGAGCATCCATGAGAGAGAGAGAGAGAGAGAGAGAGAGAGAGAGAGAGAGAGAGAGAGAGAGAGAGAGAGAGAGAGAGAGAGAGAGAGAGAGAGAGAGAGAGAGAGAGAGAGAGAAGCTTTATTAACGTCAAGGTCTCATAACATTTGGATGATAAGGGAACGTGGGACATAATCAAAGGCCTTCCTAAAGTCCACAAAATAACATTAAACCCTCTGACTCCTATGTTTAGTCTCCTCGATGATAGCTTGAAGAGTGAAGATATGGTATGAAGTGGAATAGTGAGCTCGGAAGCCTGTCTGGCCCATAGCATGTAATATCATTATCTTTGTTTCAGAACTTATTGTTGACTGAAGAATAGTGTCATACGGTTTCGCAATAATGTGCCCAATCATGATAGTACGGTAGTTACCAGGAGTCATGAGGTCCATTTTTGTGAATGGGGTGATACTATTAATGCACCACAAAGATGGAAAACCAGAGACAACGAAACAGTTGAGAAGGGTGGCTAAGATGGAAGGGAGTGAGACTATGGCATGAATCAACAATTCAAATTCAAGGTCCTAAATATCTCTGGTACGATGAGTCTTCAGTCTCAATGTCCTCGTGGCCTATGTCAGGAGTGAAGAAGGTGAATTCACATGGTGGGGACAGTAATTTTGAAGCTTTAACAATAGTTTTTGTTGGGATAAATTGAGCAAACTTCATAAGTCTGTCAACAATGACCCAAACTGACTCGTGGCCCTTCCATGTACATGGAAACCCGACCACAAAATCCATAGATATATTTTTCCACTTTCTGGTAGGAATATCTAAAGGATGTAATAGGCCACTAGCTTTTAGCCTCTCTACTTTATTGAACAAGCACACATAGACCTCTACTTGACTTCTCATCTTAGGCCACTAAAATTGTCGTCGAACTAAGTCAAGTGTTCTTTGTATACCCGGATGTCCTGCGCATGGACTATCATGACACTTATGCAAGATTTGGGCCCTTACTGTGTCATTCTTCGGTACACACACCTTGCCTTTACGAAACAAAAATCTTGTTTCGAATAACAAAATCCATTTTAGTCTTTCCCTGATTCGAGGAATCTTGCAAACCTGAATCGACCCAAAAGTTACTTGTTGCCAATACTTTCTGGGAAAAAAAAATCGGACTCATATAGTTTTTAAAGAGACTGAAACAATCTCGGTTCTATAACAATAAGACATAACCGATTAATAACCGGTAAACGACTCAAAGCATCTGCTAGAGTAGTTTGACTTCCTTTACAATAACATATAGAAAAGTCAAATATTTGCATTAGCTCAGTCCATCTAGCTTGCCTCTCCTTTAAATCTGTAGCATCACAGAAATATCAAAAAGTATGATGATCTACCAAAACCTCAAATCTGGCTCCATACAAATAATGTCGTCAAATTTTCAAGGCATGAACAATTGCAAACAAATCCTTCTCATAGGTACAATATCTAGATTGAGTAGGATTGAGTTTCTTGCTTTCATAAGCAACAGGATGTCCATCCTGCATCAAAACAGCTCCAATAGCATAATCACTAGCATCGGTCCTAGCTACAAAAGCCTTATTAGAATCGCCAATGATTAGTATTGGTGCTGAAGTAACACTTTTTTTAAGCAGCTCAAAACAATCATTCATATCCTCCGTCCACTGCACTAGTGGACTCTTAGCCCTCCGGCTTAGTTTCTTATAGCCTTTCAAGGCCTGGGTAAGAGGAAATTTCAATCGAGCAAATTGGAGAATATGTTGACAGAAAAATCCTACAAACCCCAAGAAAGACTTGATTTTCCGAACTGTGGAAAGAATAGGCCATTGAATAACCCTCTGGATACGATCGGCCTCGATCTCCACTCCTCATTTGGAAATCTTATGCCCCAAGTAGGACAATTCCATAGCAAAAAAAGTCACACCTAGACTCTTTGGCAAAGAGCTTTTCCTTTATTAGGATGTCCAGGACAATTCTAAGATGCTCTTTATGTTTCACCAAAGTCTTATTTAACACTAGGATATCATCTAACAATACCGCTATGAATTTTCCCAAATATGGCCTGAACAAATCGTTCATCATATGTTGGAAAGTTGTCGGTGCATTGGTTAGACCAAAAGGCAACACCACAAATTTGTAGTGTCCAAAGCAAGTTCGAAAACCTGTAATGCGTATCTGATGGTATCCCGACCTTAGATCTATCTTGGTAAAGTACTCAGAACCACCAAGATAATCCATTAGGCCATCCATTCGCGGCAGTGGATATCTATTCTTAACGGTTACCTTGTTTAATTTCTTTACTTTTAATGGGTCCAAAGACTAAAGAACTAAGGAAAAATACATCCACCTCATTACTTCGAGATAGATTACCTGAGGTAGAAGCTGGTTTTTTTGACGCAATCTCGTGCAAGGTGACCCTCGCCATTGCACTTGAAGCGCAGATTTTTCTTACGAGCTTCAGCTATATCTTTGCCACCCTGATGGTTTTTAAAGTTTTTCTTGGTTTTCTTAGGATTGTTGGGATGTGTTTCATTAACAACTTTCCTATCTTGCCTCTTGAATTGAAAATCTTTATTTGGCTCATTAGGCTGGTGACCCCTAGATAGCTTAGGTGTGTCATCAAAATACTTTGCAGCCCTAATAGCATCCTGTAGGGTTTTTGGATGGTTCCTACAAACATCCACTTGGTAATCTTTTGGTAACCCATCAATAAACATTAACATTTGTACCTTAGGTGGAATGTCACTATAAAGTGGATTCAAGTACTCATGAAAATCTTGAATAAATTGTTCCAAACCTTTATTCATTGTTAAATGACTCAACTTTTAAAAGTGTTCATAATCATCTAATAGTGGTAGGAAGTATTCCCTAAAAACTATGCAAAAATCATCCCATGTACAAGGTTGATTGCCTTTTGCAACTAGGTCATCTCACCATATTAAGGCTCTTCCTTCAAGGAACATAGTTACAGTGGACAACTTTTCACATTCAGGGAATTGGTTCATGCCAAAGTATTTGTTCCATACATTAAGCCATGAACTTACCACCTGCAAGTTCCTATCTTTCTTCTCCCCCTCAAACAATTTTACGGGAGGTGAAACTACATGCTAACCTAGACTCTAAGTCTTGGTTCCTTTGATTAGTTTAAAGAAGAAATGCTTCAATTCTTACATAATCCAATGCAAATAAAAGCATTTACTTCTACTCATTCAATACTTATTGTTTGTAATCTCAATCCAAGCCTACTTTTTGCAAGCTCAATCCAAACTTAAGAGACCACTACACCAAACAATTTTCTACTTTTGCCTCAATCCAAAGCAAAAATCAAAACAAATTTTTATGTAAACTTCAATTAACTACTTCAAGCTAATGTTTACATAAAGTTTCCATTTCCATTTGTCATTTCAAATTCAACACAAATTTTCACATTTCTCACTTTCCTGGTTCTTCAAATCCATGAAACTAGTGACTAGAATTGGAAAACTAATGAAGTTCTCTGAAAACTTGACTTTTTAGATCTATTTGTCAGATTTACAGGTCTGAAAATCAAACTTCAAAATGACAAAAAAACATAACTTCAAAACTTTTTTTATGCATAAAGTTACACTACCTTTTCTTTCCTACATTGCAAATAACATTAAACTAGTAGGTAGAAAGGTATAACTAATGAAGTCCTTATGAAAACTTCACTTTTCAGATTTACAGGTTTGAAAATCAGAACTTCAAAATGAAATCATTATGCAAAAAAAAAAAAACACTAGTTTTGATCAAAAACACAAGCTAGAATCAATCTTTTTCCAAAAAACAAAATTTGTGGATGTAGAGGAAGACTTCCTCTAACCATTCCACAAATCCTTGTTTAAAAATATTCTAAACCAAAAGCCCACATTCATACTTCTCTAACATAATAAAAAATCAGCCGCAAAACAATTCTATAAGCATCACTATTCTTTAACAAGAGAACTAGATTTATTGGGTACTTCAACTAAAAGCTTCCTACTACTAGAAAAGCCAATAATCTTCTCCAAAAAAATTTAGTTTGTGATCTTAATAGAACTTGAAGAAAGTTAGAAATATTACCATCCTTTGTCTAGCTCTGATACCACTATTGCAAATGAAGTCAGGAAGTCCTCCTAATCCAAAGGTGGTGCCTCCAAAGGTCCTCCAAGTGACCTGCAAGCTCCAAGATGCTCCCAACACCAAGTCAGGATACTTCCACCTGCAAGTAAGGATCTTCAAGCCAACATGGATCTCTCCTCCACCTGTGTCCCTAATCTTAATCACAAATGTAGATAACAAGTGGCCTCAAGTATTCACCACCCATCCATAGCCAGCTAGCACATGCAATCCTACAACGTGGCTAATCTAGCACCCCCTTGCTAACCAATAACTAATCACAAGCATACCACCACAAACCATAGCATACTCAAGATCCAAACCCTACTTATGTCCCATACCATAAGCAAGATCCAAATCCTAAGCATACTAACAAAACACTCCATACACTAGTAGCCACACTAGAGCATAAGCATAGCAAACAAGAGAGATTTCTCCCCCTCCCAATGGCCGCCCTACTCCCCTCTTATGAATGGCAATTGGCACCCTCCAATATACTATGGAGTTCCATGCACAACCAATGAGAAAGAGAGAGGCCTAGGGGAGTTAAAGAACTTTCATAGACTTATGGAAAGTCAAGAGACTTCTTCCATAATCTATGACTCTTTGAATGCTTTTCTTGTGGGAGTTGGGAACTCAATGGACCCTTTAGAAGGACGCTCTCCTACTAAGTCACATTGCCCAAGTTGTGCTTGTATACTTTGGTCCAAGACCAATAAAGTGAGATGGTTCAAGGTTGAGGCCCAAGATTTAGAAAAATAGCCAATACACCCATGGTAATGACTTTCTAACACCTCACTAGGTTCTATACCTCCGACCAAGGCATAGACACCTACCTGTCCTTATCCAAGGACACCAGTACCTTAATCTAAAGGCACATATCCTTAATCCTAAGGGTACCTCTTATCCAAGGATAACTTGATTCCATACCTCCGACCAGGGTATAGTCACTTGTCTGCCCTTATCCAAAGGCACATACCCTTAATCCTAAGGGTACTCCTTATCTAAGGATATCTTGCCATTTAGCCCCCAACACTAAATGGACTTATAGGGGTCACTGAAGTACTGCTAGTTACATCGGTATGTAACACAGTGATAGGTCCTAGTGAATCGACTGAGATCCTAGTTAACCCCATGTCAACACAATCAATGGCTCGTATGCATAACTAATCAGCAACATCTCATAGTGGTTCTTGCATTAAAGTCGCTAGTGAAAAGAACATGCCTCGAATCAGCAAATCTAATAATCAAAAAGATTAGCATATGGAGAACCAATACCCTCCACAAAGGAAGAGGAGTCTGGGGGAAGTAGCAAACTGCAATAAAGAGATCTATGTCCAAGCCAAAGTTGTGTCTCGAGAGGCAAACCCATATATAACATGCATGGTCATCATGTCTGATGAACACCGTGATTGGATGTAATGTATCTCGATATAAGCATGTGATTCCACTTGAATCTCTACCACTCAGGGCTCTCATCTTTGTCCTATATATTGAATCCCCTCTACATCCTTAAAATGTAGGCAGTCCTCTAACCTAGTTTTCATGTGTCTACATAAAGAATATAATGTATTTCTCTCTAATGAAATCAATAAGGTCTCCAATCGTGGAGGATGAGTGTATAAGATTGCAATTTCAAACCCCAATATGTAACTAGTCTGGATAGGGCCCCGAGATGCACCTATGTCTGTGGATCCCAATTTCCTATTGGCGAGAACCGCTAGGAGTACTATCAAGAGCGAATATGGCAATCTTGGTAAATCACCCATTGTCCTGATGTTTTGGCTTTCTTGAAAGCTTGACATCCTTCTGTCCCACTTGTATCTAGGTAAGATCGTCATCCATGAAAATTTGTGTGTTTTTCAATTTGGCTCTTTGCGGCAAAGCATCCCTACAACTGGTGGCTGAGGTAAAACGAATGATCAACGTAGTATAATCTCTTTTTGTGTGCCATGTTGTATCCATCTCTTCGCTATTATGGCCGTGTGTGGTGTCAAGAAAGCGCTTTGCCTCTTCTATAGCATTTTGAGTGTCCACAATAACATGTACCCTAATGTTGAGAGCTTTGCTTTCATGTAGCCTTTCCTCTGTAAGATTAGCTGAGATAACCGAGGAAATGGGTGTGGTAGGCTTACTTCCTTTCTTAAGCATTGTTGTCCAAGACATGGCCTACTTTTTTTGTTGCTTATCTTGTCTTCCCACTCCTTGATTTTGATGGATGATTTTGGTGTAGCAAGAATCGATTGGAGTTCTTGTCTCAACAAGTCTACTTCTGTTTGGAATTTCATATTGGCTTCCCAAAGATGGGATTGGTCCGTTTTGACCATATTTAGCTCTGCTTTCAATCCCTAAGAATCTTGCAGTATCACATTGATGTTGGCGACAATGTAGGATTCAACTGCTTTTGTGGGTGTGTAGGGTTCTTGAGAGGAGGGGTAGATTGAGTTGGAAGAAGGGGAAGGAGAAGAGGGTGATGGATCAAATAGAGGATATTTAGTGGAGGGGGGGAGGGAGGCTGGGAGGAGGATGAGGAGAGCACATCAACTACGAAGCAGCTACTGCAGCTTGATACTGCGATGCACTTGCTACGCTACATCAGCATGTTGTTGTTGAGTGAGGGGGGAGGATGATGGAGGAGGCGGGTGGAGGAAGAGGGAGGTGGATGAGGGGGCATGAGCTCATGCTCCCCCTTACCTTTTTTTCCATGGCAGGAGGGAGAGGTCGTTGGAAGAGAGAGAGAGAGAGAGAGAGAGAGAGAGAGAGAGAGAGAGAGAGAGAGAGAGAGAGAGAGAGAGAGAGAGAGAGAGAGAGAGAGAGAGAGAGAGAGAGAGAGAGGTGTTGTTAGTGTCTCATATTTAGTCCACTTAGAACAAGCCCTTTTCCATATGTGAAAGTTAGTTATACTAACTTACACCATTTTAATATAATTTGGCCTATTTCAAATTACATTGAAAATCTACTATGTGTCTACAATAAGAAATTGTCTTATGCTAACAAAGTAGGCATTACCAAAAACATTAGACATTTGCTTGAAGTGATGCTTATGAGCATTAAACAGAAATGGTGGGAAATTTTTAGACAAGGCTTACGAGCAATACTAACAATTTTAATAATTAAGATGAAATGGATTATTATTTTCACTCAAATCCTCAATGCAATATTATCATTGTGAGTTCATTCTGGAGATCAAGGTTTCTGTTGAAATACTTAATGATTTTTTAATTTGAGTTTGTCATTCAACAAAATCTCTGTCACATATGCTAGCTAAATAAGTTTTTTCGTAAGTCCCCAAATCCATGTGATGTTTTTGGGTATTAATGGCTATAATGAAATGCCGAAGATTTGTTGCTATACATGAAACATGTATGCCTAATGTTTTTTATACCATGCTAAAACTAAAGAAGACATCTATTTAGACATGTTATCATCAACATCCGCAAATGTTTTATATTCATGAGCTTGGAAAAAGGTAGCACGTAGCATTGCTGAAGATAGCACATAGCATTGCTCAAACTTGTGTTCGGGTTTTTTATCTAAGAATTAGGGATTCTTAGCTTACGTTGTGTTACAAGAAGTGCTCTATTTCATTACACAACTTTGTGTAGGGTAAGTGGTTAAAATCCAGGCAATATTCTCACAAGTTAGAAAGCCACTCAATCTTAAATAGTGTTTGTCATCAAAAAGACAAAGTGCTAAAATACAATGTATGTGATGCTCTATAATCCATCTATTGTGCTCACAAGATTTATCATAAAATCAAATGATTAAATTTTGTATCGAACAAAGTGCCCAAATACAATATATGTGATGCTCTATAAGTGAGATCTTCTAAGAAGAACAATGAGGATTAGCATTAACTTAAATGCAATTTGTTACTATTAATGATGAAACAATAGGCTTTGAGCTTTCTGAACTGAGTTTAATTGAAAAATTAAGTGTTGAGATCTTTGGAAAGGAAGTAATTGTTTATTGCCAGATGTCTCCTCTGAACATCCATAAAATGTCTGATGTGTTTAGCTATCTAGTCTCTTTGTCAAAGGTTCTAACTAAATCTAATATAGTTTCTTTCCACTAACTATTTTCACATAAAAGATAAAAGTTGCTGACCATCAGAGTGTAATTCTACTTGGACATGTAACTTGTTCACCATCTCGCTATAAGTGTACTTGGAAGTCCCTACAGCTACTGTATTTGTTACTTTGGAATTCTTTTGGCATAAGACTACTGTGAAACTTTCATTCCCTTCAAAAAAATTCTATTTTGTTAATCTGTACTTCGTCTCATCTGGACTTCTATGATGTGTTCTCTTCACAAGTGCAGTCAAACCTTCACCCCCAGGGTCACGAAAACCTAAAAATATTTGCTCAATCAATCCCTTCATTCAATCAATTGCCACATTGAGAAAACAATCCTTTTGTTTGATCAAGTAGACAGTCCCTTTGACTACTCAGCTATCTTACTGAGTAGACAATATAGTCATCCATTCTAGATAGTCAGGACAGTTCACTACCGAGAGTTGTTTGTGACATAATCTATATAGTCATCTATCCATTTACTCAATAAGATTGACTACTCAAGCTATTCAGCACAAATAATAGTTACACATGCATCCAAATGATGAGCTAGTGAGCCCCATACATGCAAAGTAAAAGCCTTATATGTTGGATCATATCATAGTTCAGATATGCATTGGTGTTGCAGCTACGACACCAGGATAATATAAAAATTATCCTAGGTTTATCAGTGACAATTTCCAGAGTTGTTTTCAAATATTTCAATATCATTTCTTGGTCACAATGATTAGAATTTGGTTCCTTGTGTTTTGTGTAGTAAAATATCACATCACCTCCAAATCGTGACAGGAAGCATATTAAAAATTCATATAGAAACACATGTATAACCTACAAGTGGAATACACACAACTTGTATGGCTGCTTTGATGATTTTTGGAAAACCTTCACAGTTTCAAAGTGTAGTTGAGGCCTGAGGGCCCCATGCGGCCTGCCATGGCCAACAAGAGGGACTGATGTTATTGGGGGCCTGCTGTGTGGGAGTCGGCAGTCATCATGCAAATAAATCCTGCCAAAAAACCACCCCTTCAAGAAACAGCTTCATTTCCTAACACCCATTTCCAATCTTGAACCATGAGGATTTATGATTGACTCTACAAATCCCCTGTTGCTCCCAGGTCTCAATAGCCTCAAAACTTTGCCAAAAACTATCTACATAAACCTTGTCTACTGTTGACCCTTGGACAACTCGATCTAATTCATAATTGAATATATATCCTAAGGAGATGTTTAACGGGCAGATTTGTTTTTTGTTGTTAAAAAGGATCGTGAAAACATTGAAAAGAATATGTAAGCGAAAAGAGAAATTAAAACAAACTGGAAAGTATTATACATTCACGCCAGCACTCTGATAGGTGACAAAAACGAATATATTGTACCAGCGTTACGTGTCAACTGTGGGAACAGGACAGAACAGAATGAACGAATGCAAAATCAGAAAAGAATAATTGGACAAACATGCGGTGGAAATACATGTCGTCAATTGAACAGGCGAACTAAGAAACAAGAAGGAAAATCGGAATACATAATAATACAATGAAAGTAGCTGATCAGGGTAGGGAAGGAGCAGATTAAGCAGGCACGCAAGCAGGCCAGGATCCGCCGGGGGGGGGGGGGGGGGGGGGGGGTTTCGGGCATGCAGGTAATAGCTGTGGATTGGGGCAGCAAAAGCAAGAGGGCAAACAACAAGGGGCAAGAGGCAAGCAAAACAGGCAGTGATTTGCAGGGTATGATTCGGGCAAGGCAGGTAGCCAAGGGTAGAACGAGCAGGGCAGGATGCACAAAGTTGAGTAGGAAGGACAGACAAGGGCACAGCAGGCAGACGTTTGGGCCGAGGCCAGGACAGAGAGGAGCAGACAGGGCGGATCAGCTCTCCACGACACAGGCAGGGACAGCGAAAGTCAGGCAGAGTCACTTAGGTAGGCAGGAAGAGAGCGCCGGCGGCAGGAGGAGGAATCGCATGGCTGGAGGGCACATGCTATGGGATCGGAGGAAGCACACTGTTGGTAGTCACAGCACAGGTTCAAATGATCATTCTACAATGTAGATGAAGTGCAATCTGTAAATAAAGAAACACATCCAAGAAGTAGAGAGAGACACAGACATGGTGCAGCAACGCTTGCTCCGGGAGGCTCTGTGTCGCCACACATAAATTACATAATGATGCTCATATATATACACGGTGTTCTTGTAATAGCAGTTAACTACAAGACTCATTATTCCTAATCTAAACTGATTAAGTCACTCACTACACCAGCTTAGACCACTATGTGCACTATGTACATGGAATCCTATAAAGCATATACATTTGGTTGCAACGGTCACAAATTTCCAACAATCTCTATTCCTCTAAAATAGGGTCTCACTGTTTTTCTGTTCTCAAACTCAATAAGGTCCTAAAACTTGTCCCCAATGTTACCTTTGCAATCCATGGTATTGCAACAATCCTATTTAATGAGCTTTAAACCTACTATTTATGAAGACATCATCTTCATGAATGAACCCATACAATAAGGTTCCTGAAAATAATTGGATCTTCTACAACAACAAAAAAAAAACACAACATTGTGACACTCTTTGCCAGGGACCCGCAGGTTCACAGCCACTAAGGTATCCTTGAATCCCTTCTCTTCAGTCACCTGAGTTAGGATTCACAAGCATCCTCATCTTCTCAGCAAGAGCATTATGCAGACATTCTTTATCAAAAGAAAATTGCCTGAGGTCCTTCATGTCCATCATACACACCAAAAATGAAGAACAGAAACTGCAGTAGTCACATGCCCCTACTACATTACGACGTGTGGAAAGGAAATATGACACAGCTACCACTGCATCTTCCATCTCTCTTCGCAATCCACAACCATTTGTAGCAGAAGAACCAGCAACAAAGTCTGAGTAATTCCTCTCCATGTCAAGCACAGCTAGTTCTTCCTTTATTTCCAGGAAGCCTGAATTTTCACTCTGTGATTGACTCTCATGGGCATCATGAGATCCTGATGTTTGTTTACGTTCTCCAAATTTACGTAAGGAAGGATGCTTTGATCTGTCATCGTTTTTCAGAGAAGTATGGGGAGACTAGGCAGAGGTGTCAGCATCACACTCAGATGATTCTGTCCATCAACAAAGTTGTCATCTCCATTTTGCCAACTGTGATAGTGATGCCCATTCTGCTGGCTATCAAAATAAACTCTTCGTCTATCCCATGATTTTATCAAAACAAGTCTGGTGACTTTTAAAACTTCCAAGCCCCAGCCAGCAGGCTGCCAATATCCTTACATTCCCCACATTCCGCTGAAGCACATCCATGGAACGAGAGGAGGAGATTGAAAAGACTTTGACAGAAATCACGATATCCAACTTTTCACTCACCCTCTTTCTCCACCATACGCCATCTCCTTCCATGTTTCTTTGCCAGCAGCAAGAGAGTGCAGAGACACTGTCCGCAGATTGTCTTCCTTGTCAAAAAAACATGAACTGCTCATCAAGCAAACTGTCGCCAACAGCAATCAGGGCCATTACCAAAATACTCTCCCTGGTAATTAAACCATTGACAAGTGCTCCCAAACCTCACCCCTGCAATCATCAAAAAACAAAACTGGCGAAGTCTTCATTGATGTTCTCTGCACTCAAACTTTAGAAGAACATGTCCTGCTGTCATAACATGACCATACCTTCAAGCCTCTCAAGTTGTGTAGATTCTCTACAGTCGCTGTCCTCTGCAAAAACCATATATAAACAACCAAATAAGAGTTGCCTCATAGCTCTTGCATGTACAACCTCTTGCACCCCCAGTCAAGAAACTCCCGTCTTGACCCAATAGTAGCCACTGATACTGCCTTTGTCAAGCAACCCTTTGCTTTCCATTACAGCCTTCAATGGTCTGTCAAAAGAGCTTCCTCACAGCTCTGTCATGTGCAATCTCTTGCACACCCAGTCAAGAAATCCCTTCTTGACCCAATAGTAGCCACTGATACTGCCTTTGTCAAGCAACCCTTTGCTTTCCACTACAGCCTTCAATGGTCTGTCAAAAGAGTTTCCTCACAGCTCTGTCATGTGCAATCTCTTGCACACCCAGTCAAGAAATCCCTTCTTGACCCAATAGTAGCCACTGATACTGCCTTTGTCAAGAAACCCTTTGCTTTCCATTACAGCCTTCAATGACCTGCCCAAGTTACAGCCTCCATACTGCAACTATCAAGCACCCTTGTGGCTTGATACAAAGGCTATGATACTTCATAACCTCTGGTTCTCCTTTTCTGCCTTTGCTGCAAGAAATGGCCTCCAGCTTCCGCGCTTCTGTTGCCAATCCTTTGCTTTATTTCCTTCTCTAGGTCCTCTGGAACAATGCTAGCTCCAAACCTAAGTGGCCTGGTATTCCAATACTGCCCCCCATATACAGATGCACCAGCACCACCTCGCTCATCATACTTCAAAACGACACTAGGAGTCACAATCAATACTCACAGCACGCCACTCCTCGGAGATCTAATGCTCCCACTGCTTCTTAGTTATTCCCGCTTTCAGATTTGACACAAATACTTCTTGTCATGAGCAGGCTTTCCAGGCCAGCAGGCTTCAGACAGTAGACTCCAAGATCTAGAAACGACCAAAAAATAGTTGTGCCACCTCCGGATCCTCCTCTTGCTCTCCTTCGAACTCGCCCCACGAACTCGCCCCACCTGAGAGCGATATCACCCCACCACAAGAACTCACAATTGATGCAGCTCCACCAGAGAGAACCCATCCCAGCTCCCACTTGCAAACATGCTGCTTGACTTCACGTTTCTCAAGTTTGGAGAGCAGCCTCGTCCCCTGGAGAGCAACCTCATCAACTTACAACCCAATTAAGCGACGATGCCAAGAAATCCTACTGATAGCCAAAGACCGATCACATTCCCTCATTGGCTTGTTCCCCATGCAATGATCCTTCTCTGATCATGCCCACCATGGCTATCTCAAGCCCTTAAAGCACTTCACTGCTTGGCATCCAATGCCATTGACGTTGCAGCTTCTAAAAAAACTGTCCAAACCCCTATTGCTTGACCCTTCAAGCAACCAATGCTTGCTTCATGATGTCACAGCATGGGTGGAGCTTCAGCAGCTTCAGCAGCTGCAGCAGCAGGTTCTTTGCGATCCGGAGAAGCCATTGGTCTTCCCATGATCAAAAAAAAAACTTCAAAAGCTATGTTCTGGAGCTCAAACTTCTCCCAACACTTGCATCAACCTTGTTGTTAGGAGGAGCAAGATCTGCTTCAGGTCATATGGTCCTTAGCAGCCCAAGCCTCAGCAATAGATTTCTTCTCTCCATCTCTGTGAATTCCCCTCAGAAGATTCAAGCCCAGATCAACACAACCTGCAACACCGGAAAAGTTGCACATTGGACCATTCTGTGCCCTTGCCATTGCCAACCTGACTCCAAAGAGGTGCGATGGCTTGATCTACTTCCATGGGTTGGATCTATACAGAGCTGTTGTGGCGCGGAAGGCTGCCTTCACAAATGTAGTGCTAACACCATCTATCTTCCCAGAGCCAGGGCCGAACTGCTGCTGGAACGACCCAAATAGCTCGCGCAGATACACATCCATCCCTCTCTCCTTCGCATTCTCTATATTTCGGCAGACTCTTGGTGTGTGGGCCCATAACAATTGTTGGTAGTCACAGCACAGATTCAAACGATCATTCTACAATGTAGATGAAGTGCAATCTGTAAATAAAGAAACACATCCAAGAAGTAGAGAGAGACACATACATAGTGCAGCAACGCTTGCTCCGGGAGGCTCTCTATCGCCACACATAAATTACATAATGATGCTCATATATATACACGGTGTTCTTGTAATAACAGTTAATTACAAGACTCATAATTCCTGATCAATGCGAGTGGGAAAGTGCATATATTGATATCAATGAAGAAGTTAGAACAATGCATAAAGCCCCAGAAGCAATAGCTGAAGGCCAGCGATCTCCCACGAAGAACAGAAATACCAAATCATAATCTTTTAGAACGAGTAGTGATAGCCCTATATATATATATATATATATATATATATATATATATATAGATATATATACCATCTAGAAGCCCTTAGTTCTAGGTAAATTAGGGCACCTGGGTCCCATAAGGATATACAAAGAATCAATGTTTGTGTCATTTTTTTGATTGTTTTGACATTAATCTTTCACATTTTTACCCTCATTCTAGAGGAGCCAGATTTTTCTTTCTCATCATATGCTCCACCTTCCCTTGTCTCTTCATCTCCAACAAAACAAGTTGATGTTGATAAAAATGTACACGGTGTAGACTTTGGGTCCTTAATTAGAAGAAGAATGTCAAGACATGAGTGTCACTTCACTTGCGGCTCAATAATTTTTTAAAAATCACTCAATACTATGTGTATTTTGTGGATGGATAGGCGCACTTCTCCTTGAATGATTTTGAACATGTATTTAATATGCGATAGGATGAAATCTTGCATGTTTCATTACAAGAGCTTTTTGGATTTTGAGGTGTATTGGGTCATGAGTATGATGATGTGAAAGCAGAAATAGATGTTAACTGACCCAGTACCTAAACATATGTCAATTGAGACAACTAGTAACTAGGGTTAGGGGAGGACTAGACTACTCCATAACACATAGATAGGTAACTTGCTGGTTTGCACAGATATTAGCCCACTGTTCCAATAATTTTTTTGTAGGCTAAACAAATTTTCAGCACCTCTGTATGTGATGGGCAGAAAACTTAAAACCGTCAATACACATATTGTCAAGTAGGTGGGGCAGTGGAGATGAACACATTGTAGATACTTTCACATCAGAACATGCTATAATTGAATACACCTAGGCAAGCATCTTGGAATAGAATTACAAGCACCTATGTTTGGTAAGGTTTCAAGGTGCTTGAGATGCTTGCATTGGTCAAAAACCTGCTCCCCGAAAATCATTTCCCACTCAGAGCCTGTCTTGGAAATGGAAAAGGCACCAATCCAAAAGATCAAATTGTGTGCGAAAACTTCATGAGATCTTTAATGCCAAAAACTATAATTGAAAGTCGAAGCCACAGCAAAGGAGGAAAATACTAGGCTTCATCGGACAATTCCCAGGGTAAAAACATATTCTGCTGTGACACCCTGGCATAAGGACCTACAAAATCCATTTCAAACCCCTTTCATCGTGGATTGTTATAATCTTGAATCCAAGACTTCAGATCTCAAAGAATTGAAAGGCATGTAGTATTTCTACTCAACGGTACTGCTCAACTCATGCAAATAGCAAAGCCTTCCTTGCCATTGTGAGAGCACCATCAAGGGTTTTATTCCCACCAATAAACCCACTTATATGCAAAAATACACAACCATCAATTCCAGCAACTTGTGACAGCTCATCATCCCGCAATCCCCGCCAGGGAGCAGGAAGAGGCTTACGACTCTCAAATCTTCCTGGAACAACAGATACCGCTTGCACACGCCACTGTTTATTTCTAGTATCCTGTTGCCAAAAAAAACGTCACAAACAACTCAGCTTATCAAATATAAAAAAGAAATATCTCATGGAATATGATTTTTACAACCTTATATAGTAGCCATCATGGATTCAATTTCTTACGTACAGAACATAAAAAAGTCAACTTTTTTCTAATGTAACAAAAATTTCGGAAATTTCTTTTTTACCACGTTCCAAAACTGAACAGGCAACCATGGTATTCATTGACCATCTAAACTTCAATTAGGAATGTTAAGAGGCATTACTGCCCAATTCCAATTCAGAGTCACCATGTCACTTTCACACATTCATAGGATGAGTTACTCTGTAGAGATTCAAGCTCAGGAGCCGAAGCGCCTGAAAATTTGTTACATGAGTCTGACTGAGGTACGTACAAGACATGAACCTGAAGTGATTATTTTGTAAGTTATGAAGCGAGGCTTTATATATATCGATGTTATCTCTAGGATAATACCTGACATAACAAAGAAGATATGCAATCTTCAACCCTATGGAGTCCAACTATATAAGGCTTTGACTTTATTAATCGACCTATTAAAATAGCGTAAGAACCACATGTGGCTTGCTTAAATTTTCAGCTTGAAATCACAAAACAATGGAAACACAATCCTACAATGATCTAAACACATCAGTATTAAGTTTATATAATAAGCACATACTCTCTTAATCTACACACACAAGTCAATGATGCAGCACCAGTTATTCATGGCATGTACATTCAGAATTTGTTTTGAGTGGACAGACGTGACAGCTGAAGGCACCACAGCCCTTAACTAATGGTTTGGTCTACTCTAGTACCCAGCCAATTTTAACTTCAAGCTGCCCGTGAAGCTAGAAAGAATTTGTAATTTCTATCAGATGTTCCCAGCTTTCGGCCAGTTCTTGCTGATTCGATAAACTGCCATGTCTTTGTACAAATCTTATATAAGATGATTGTTGCTTTCTCAAACATATGAAGAAGACCTACTAATAAAAGGTTAACGAGAAAGAAGACCTGGTACAAGACGTATTTGATCGTAGGATCCACAGCCATCTCCTTCTCAAGCTCAAACAAGTGCTCCTTCCACTGCACCTCCATAGAATGACACAGAGCAGTGATAAATTGTGTCAACCCAAAAATCTGCCCTAGTATTTCTTACTCTTCAAAGTAGAGCTTGTGTATCCATGATACTCCTCAGAACTTAGAAGTAGTGTTTCCCATATGAATCGGCATAAATCATGGCTCAGAACCAAGTCCATCTTGAAAGAGCCAGAAACAATTGGGCAGGAAAAAAATTTACAAACCTTTTTAGATATGGTACTAAAAAAATCTACATCTACAATGTTGCTTATAGATATTAGATTGCATAATGAACGCATACAGTCCACTGTTCCTTGTAGAAAGATGACATCAAATTAGTGTTCTCAGAATCACAATGCACATAACAATGGACACAGTCCAACTTCACAAACTACAATAATCTATTCTATTGTCTAGACTCTACAATGTTCCATCATCTAGCTTCCATGCAATGTTACCAACAAACGTTTGACACATTTGAGTTTCACATTTGAGTTTCAAACACATTTCAAAAATTTCATTACAGGTTTGAAACATTTGAGTCTCAAAAACATCTCCAACATTTCATTCAAAGTTTCAAACATTTTACATGTTTTTTGATTTTTTGAAAGTTCTTTTTGTTTTGAGCCATAGACAGGGCTTTAATAAATCAAAAACTTGATGAATGAGCCCAATTAAATCACTTTGGGCCCTACCATTTAAGTTTGGGGCCCTGCGGCCACTTGATAGGGCCAAGGAGCAAAAACAAAAACGGATGTTTGAAACAGGTTACAAGGTAACTATGATTTCATGTTCCAACTTGCACTTAAAATCGTAATTTATGACTTACCCATGATCCATCATCAAACATCCATCACACAGTACAGTGGTTAACCATTTGAAAACAGATTAAAACATTGAAAAGCAAAAAAAAAAAAAAAAAAGTAACCGATTTCATTTTTTCACTGTCTGATTCTTTTCAATTCAACTCAGACAAATTTATTAACGAATCGAGATTCGTTTGCCAGCAAATGATTGTTCGTGGAAACTATACTCATGAGTCTTGTCAAAGAAATCTTACAACTTGAACAAAGCCAAAACAAGAGGATTGACAGAGCTTGTGTGCAACAGATTTCTATTCTATACAAGGAAAACAAGTACTTCTCAGACTTTACAATACTTCTCATCCATACATGTAACAATCACCCCTCTCGACTGATTCTTAGTGCATTCTGAATATGAACTAATAACTTACAGGACAGAACTTCTCAAGAAGCAAGATTTCTCCACTTGGATCAACCTCCTTTCTTGCATTGATACAATCTGCAACAATTGCTCTAGCAGGTAACCAGGCAGTTGCATAGCGTTGAAGGCACTGCGAATTCCAATTATAATCCAGAATTTCAAATTCACATCCCCTCACATAACAATGCAAAAAACTTTGGGTATCTTGAATGTGCAAACTATATACACGTCTAATTACGGGAAACCTTGCTGGTGCTGCAGATGACACAAACACATATAGTACTTTGGATGCAACCCTCATCAAATCCACAAAAGCATCTAAAACCTATGCAGATTAATGAAAGGTGTGTTTGACGAGCACATGTAGGGTGCTACTTCTTCGGATTTACCAAGCATATGTTCTTATAACTTGTTGCTGAACAGTAAATCTTGTGCTCACACAAGCAAACATCATAAAGAACTAGGTGTTTGGCCAAACAATCCATTACATGACAGATTACTCATACATTGATCTTTCAACAATGAGCTTTCCAAATATAAATACATCATGATTCTCAAAATACTATAATACTAAAAAATTTGTCAATGCAACAATAATCCTTTTAACAAGCACACTTAACTCAGAATTGAAACAGACAAACAAAAATTGAAAGTGAAAATTGCATTAATACCAGAAGCAAGTCTACCAGAGAGAAGTTGCATTTCATTCCAGTCGGGTAAAGGCTTCTGACAAATCTAAAAAATTGCAAAGGGAAGGCAGCACAAACTAAATCTGGAAAGTACTTCTAGCAGCAGATGTAAGTTGACCATAAAAAAACTAGCTTTTCTTCTTCTGTTGGTTAGTAAAAATTTGCCCCTTTAAGCACAATGGATTCACACAATCTAAAATATGGTAGGAGAACGGGGAAAGTAGAGTTCACACCACAATCTCATCTATGACAATCCCAACTTTTTTCAAATATTTCGCTAAGAAACTTAGGCCAAACATCCATGTTAGAAACTTCTACAGCTATTTCTTTCTAGGTTACTTTCATCATAAGACTTGCTTAAAATACAAAGAGAATGCAATGGCAGAACAGAAGGAGGTTTCAGGAAGAGGCACGACAAGGACCTATGAGAGAAAAAATAAAGGAAAAGTGATTTGCCGTGAGTCAGGAGGAAGTGGAAGAAAGGGAAGGAAGAGTGAGGAGTGGCACAGTAGTGGACAAAAGCCAATAGGAAGGAGCCAGTGAAGAAGCAGATTGGGGTAGAGAGAGGGAGACGAATAGGTGAAGGAGAGTCAGAGCAGCGGAATAATCAATTTCGGCCTTGCCTTGCAAAGGCAATGCTACGTGTTCAAATGTAAAATGTACACTCATGAAAGCAATCAAACAGCTCATCAATTGCTTTAGCACATATGAACGATTTTTTAGTTTGATGACCACACTTGCCCATGGGTGCCGCCAGCATGCATGCAAGGTCTTTTTAGCTTGATGACTATTCAAGCTTGCAAGGCCCATGTATGAATGTGTGCTACCACCTTACACATTTCAATGATGTTGTGGCCCTACATTTTGTTCTGCACCTACGAAACGCTAAATCAAATTGATTGTTTTTAAAAAGTTTTCCATTTAAAGACACAAACCTAAAGGGCATTTTGTATGAAACATGGGACTTTTGCCCACCTTCTGTACAAAACCAGGTAACTATGTGAGATGGTAATGAATACAAGTCCACTTTAATAATATTCCACGCACGTCAACTAAATGGACAATTCACGTAAAATACTTGATCTACTCTAATTGTTGACAACAGATAAAGTTCACAAGTGGCCCTATTTTCTTCAACACGTTACACCTTGCAGGGACCAAAAACGCAAGGTGATAACTTATAGTACTTGTCAGTTCTAAACATGACATTTCCTTGATCTGGAGAATTCAGCCACGAGATTGTAGGATATGTCAATGTTATGTCTAGGATAATACCCAACATCATGAACTTGCAAACAATCCAAAACATATACTTCCATCTAGCAACCTTTCTCTAGTTCTCTAACATCTTTTGGAATCCACTAAACACAATTAGCTAATTAGAATTTCTGAGTAGCAAGAAAAAAGAGAGCATAATACATGTTTAAGAATGTAATACAGAAAATGTTCTATTCAAATGTGGTCGTTCTATCAGTGCAAATGTCAGTAGACGTCTTGCTACAAACACTGGCAATAAATATACAAGTGAATAAGTCATCCCTACCAAAGGGAGGGGAAACATAGAAACATGAGGAACACAAAAAATTTCTTCAAACCATCCTTTCCGTCGAATTCGATAACACATCCAAGTTGATTAAGCAGCTAAGCACCTGTAGAAACTCCTTGCCAGTGAGTTGCATAGCTGCATGGAAAGCTAGGTTTTCTTTTTCTGGTGAATCATCTTCATTCCAGTCAGGATTAAGCTTTCCAACTCTTGCAGACAGATCTGTATTAATGATGTACTTTGGTGGAAGATCAGTGTCATACTGATTTTCCCCATTATCTATTGCATCAACGGCCTGCAGAGCCAAAAAGCATTAGCAATTTAATCTGCAGTGACATTAGAATCAACCAAGCCTAAGGAGCAAATTGACTAACATGTGGAGTGAGCAGTAATCGCCTATGTTACATCACCTATGAACAAACCACACCATAAAGGAACAAGAGTGTGCTATTGCAAGACCCACTTTTGGCTGAATAACATATACAAATACACTTTACATACTAAAGTATCTGGACAAAAAAAATTAGGATATATAGATCTAAAGAGTATCATAAATTGTTGAAAAGAAAATAGAGTCTACATTGCTAAATAATAAATAACGTACAATAAAATAAACAAAATCATAGCTTTCCCAAATTACATACCTGCACAAAATTTTTGTACAAGGACACATATATGCGCTCAACGTCTGCATGTTCAGGGTCAAGCTTGAGCTCCTTGGCAACAATTTCGCGTCCATAATGCTACAAAGTAGAAATAATTAAATCAAAGAGTTGACTCACTTTATAACAGGGAAAATTTTAAAGAGCAAAATAGTTTCAAGTCTTAGGATACCGTTAAGATACAAAATTGCTAGATAACTGAAAATGGAAGCCAAGCCTAATATATCCAGTGTGACAGGTTTCACAATCCATTTAAGTGACCTCCTTCCTAAGTAAATAGTAAGGGCCATAGATACCCTTTCCGAGCATTCTGCTTCGGTGCATTCCGTTCCGTTCCGTTCCAGACGAACGGATTGGAAATTCCGAACGTATGGAACGGGCTACATTTTTTTTCCCCCCTTTGAGCCTGCTGTGCACTCCTGCAGAAGACTCATGAAAAATGATCTGCGAATTTAGAATTTGCTCAGCCTTCACGGCGACCGTTTTTCCTGCTTTCTGATGGGTCTCAGCTCCAGCACCTCTCAATACAAGGAGTAATCTTCATAACTGTTAAATCTAGTGCTCTATCACATGAATTGATGTGATTGCTTTGACCTAATGTGATTGCATTGATTTAACTTAACTCTCCATTTTGATGTTGATTTATGGCAATACAGTGTTCTTTTGCTTCTCTTGCATTCTTCAACACGAATGTGGTAGCTATTTCATGATTAGGCTTTTCTTGTTGCAGATTAGCTTGATTTGAGAGGTTTAGTGCATGATACTTGTAGTATCAGAGCATTAGATCCATGAATCACTGTGTTCTGAAGAGATTATGTAATGGGTCAATCATCGAATAATTGCTCCTAGAGTGCTCATACGCCTCAATCCGACATGCATAAAAAAATCTGCAACAACTTTTCTCCTACATTCCACACGGCTTGTTTGCAAAAAAATTTAGCGTTCCAAAATGTGAGGAAGGCGGAACACGTTCCGCTGGTAACTGTGATATATATAAGGTCTAGTGAGCACACAAACGTTTTTATTTCTCATTGACAGTCGTACAAAAGCACCAAAGAAATGTTAATATTGTCAACGTACTAAAGTTTAAGCATTCAACTTCGCATTTGATCAACCGTGTTGTAAACACCATATTGGAGCATTGATAATAGGGCTTATAAATAATAATCAACTATGATTGTTATTCTTCCAATAACTTCCTTGGCAAGACATGAACCGTACCTTGTAAACAAGTCCAGCACTACTTAGTTTTGTTGTAAATCCATGTCCAAAGTTATGTTGAAACCCTAGTTGATGATGGTCATAACGATCTCGATCCGGGTCATAGATACCTCCAACATCAAGGACAACATCTAATGTGTCTAAAACCTGCAAAAAAATGAATAAACCCAGCATGTGAAACTTGAATAAACAAACTGCATGACCAGATGCAAAAGAATGAACTCACAATAACATCTCTTACATGCTGGGTTTATAACTATGCCATACCCAACGTCGCTTAAAGAACCCGACTGCAAACAACATGCATGAAATGCAGAATTCAAAATGGAAAATGTTACAACAACAAATATATTAGAATGTAACTTTCAATGGCACACAATGTTTGTAAACGACATGCTAGCATTGAGGGTGAAGTCGAATCAAAATCATCAAATATATTAGAATGTAACTCTCAATGGCACACAATGTTTGTAAACGACATGCTAGCATTGAGGGTGAAGTCAAATCAAAATCATGAATCATGGCCAAAAAATGGATAGTTTTTTTTCAAAACCTAAACCACATATATAAAGTTCAATACACAAGGCAAATTATATGAAACGTATGATCCGCAAACCTACTACAGATCTGTAATGCATATTCAATATCTCTTGAATTATTTGAAGTATAAGAATGTTTCTAAAACACTTGAAACCTACACTAATTGCACATGTACAATATTCTTGACCACGAACATTCAAAAACCCACATTTTCAAATTCAATAGCTTGCTTTAGAATGAGACTTCTTATCTTACAAAAACCGTAGATTGTTATATGGAACAAACCTGAAGTACAACATGTTTGTCTCAATGTCTTTAAAGCAATATTGCTATATACTATATATATCGCTTTCTAACCATTTGATTTGAAATGGAACGCATTCTATGTGTACAAAAAAGGTTTTAGAAAATGACTTCGCATACTTTTTCGAAAAATTCCAAAGTATAATCCTTAACCCTTTCATGGGGATAACAAAAACCACACTTGTAGAGAAAAAGTACATTCCATTACTCCAAAATTTTGTGGGAGTTGATTAGCAGGAGAGACCTATCTTATACTATTGAGAGAAGAGGTTTCTAGAGTATTCCACATGAAAAATGTAAAAGCTATCTATCTAGGATCTTGACTTTTGGGGAACTAGGCCTTATACACTTCCATGTAGACTTGTAAATATGTCAGTGGTCAAGTTTTGAGCTAATTATGATCTAGATGAGCTCAAGTTAGTGTAGGTTGCTTACACTTGGCATGACGGTAGAGAGATGATTATGCACCTCATGATGTTAATTGAGCATGTGGACCAATAGGAGCAAGAGGTGTAGCAAAATGGTCCAATCATTGTAAAGAGGTGATTTGAGAGTGGTCCAATCATTGAGCTATGTTCCCACCTATCTCACACAACTTAGAAGATCAATCACATTGTTTTGGAAGTCTCCACATGTGTGAAAATGTTAACATTCCATGCAAGGATAGGATATGTCAGATATGTCCATGGGTAAGGTTGAGATTGAGCATTTCAATTTCAGATGTCCTGCTTATTATAAGATACATGGGAGGTATAATAGCTTATTCAGAGACACGCACACTGTTACGTCCACGTCCTACATATAAGATTCGACATAATCCTAGGATACACGATACTCCAGTAAGCGAGATCATTGGTTACTCCTCGTTATTCCGAACTAGGCCAGTAATGTAATTAATAACCTTGTGAGGGCCCAGACACATTAGTGGAGCAAGTGCATGGGTTACAACGGCTATAGGCATGTGTAGAGTATCAATAGTAATGAAAAGCGCTTTTGAAGGAAAACAAGAGTCGAGGCACCAAGATCTAACTATCAAACAATCTCCACAAGACAAATGAGGGAAGAGGCTAGGCACCCTCAAAAGAAGAGAGAAGGTAGTAACACAAGTAGGAATGGAGAGCAATGCTTAGCAATGTTAAAAATGGTATACACAATGAGCATATAAGTACTCTACCTGGATGTTGCAAAGTGCCAACAAACCCTAAGCTTATCCACTTACTAAATGTAGGGCACCCCCAAAAGTCAAAATAGGGCCCCTAAACAAAATTAGACCCCTAAGGACCCACGAGTCACTACATGACCAAAATTGGGTCCAACTGAAATTAAGACAAACTTAACATGGCCTAAATAACTAAATACCCATGGTTACACAAATCTCGACCTTTTGGGTCAAAGTAACCTATGGATTAACTTTAGCATAGTCATTTATTTCTAACAGCTTTTACGCCTTGTTATTCCTAACTAGGCCAGTAATGTAATTAATAACCTTGTGAGGGCTTTTTATTGAGTTGTTATTTTCCCTTCATATTATCTTTAGAATCTATGTATTTGTGTTTTTTGTTATTCAGAGACAATCATATGCTCCCTTGACACACTTGACATGTAATCTCTTACAAGCCTTTTGGCATCAAAGGACACTAATAAAGCGCTTTCTCTCTTCATTGTGCTACACAATCTTCGAAAAACTACATCTTCTATAATTCTTTTCTCAGATATTAGCCTCCAGCTCCATGAATTGAAGCTCAACACAGGGTTTCTACATGACACGATGGTCAGTAGCTGTCTCTCCGTTAATGAAGCTTACATTGTCAAATTTATGGGCTTTGAATGCAGGAAAAGCATCATGATTGTACAAAAGCCAGTCATTTCGATATAAAATAATATTATCGAGTCTACGTCAATGGATTTTCCAATCTTAGTTTTTCATAGATTTTCCATAGTCAAAAAGTGTTAATCTTCACAGATTTCCAAAACAGCATGATACCTTCTGATCTCTAGTACGCAAGATCTCAGCATCACAGAATTTTTGTGTGAGACGAATCAAGAAGCAGCCTAGGGCTTCGTCGCAGTGGAATGTACCATTGTGTGTTCCAACTACTTTGTTGCTCATTTTCCTCTTCAAAGCGTTGTGTTGCATTTCCTCTTCTGCTGCTCCCACTTTTGCTGCTAAGAGAGTAGTAGCGAAAGAAGCGGATGATGATAATGCCATGGATTCCACACGAAAAACAGAGGCGCCACTGCCCAATCCAAACGAGCGGGGTAATGAAGATGAAGAATAAAAAGAATACGAAACGGGGCGGATCGAACGCTGCAATGCAAATGAGCCACACTTACTAGCCAGCAGCGAGAACATGAAGAAGGAAGAAAAAGTACGAGCAGCTATGGCCGTACGGATAGGAGTGAGAAAGAGAAGTAGAAAGCATTTGAAGCAAGAGGCCCGCGTGTTCTATAGAGAAGGGCTCGAGGCGAACAATTTGATGCGAGGGCCTTCTTGAGGTTGGGTGTTCCAGAGTCCTACACACTATGGCCAAAGGCCCGAGTGATATGTGTGAAAACAAAAGAAAATTCTTTGTGCGTTTTCTTTTCCGATTTTTCATGTTTACCACATTTTTCTTCTTTTTCATGTTTATTTTTGAGGAATATCTTTTTTAGGTTTTTTTTAAAATAAAAACTTGAAAAAAAAAATTGTCTTCCCATTTTTTGCAGATTTTTTTACACATTTCTGTTCAATTTTTTTTTTGGCAAATGGGCATGTGGACAGCCAATGACAACGTGCCATGTGATGCATGCCCATTCAGTGCATAGGAGAAAAAAATAAAAATAACACGAAAAACGATGTGAAAAAAATCTTCACACACGTCATTACGCAAGGGAAGGCCACTTGCGCTTGGGCCTTTCGGCCTACTCAGTGGGGCCCTCAAGCACCCAACCTCCCAAGGGAAAAGGCCTTCAAGTGGGGGCCTCCCGAACGGAATGTGAATGCACATGGCAACTCGTCATTGGTTGTCATCATTGGCTATCCATATGCACACTCCATCATAAATTTCATGTGTTGTGTGTTAACACTTTTTATTGACTGTCCACTTGAAAATTATGACAAAAATGCTCACAAAAAATTCTAATTCTAAATTTACATGAGCATTGTGCTTTTGCAAGTCCATAATACAAAAAAAATCTGAGTACTTGGCATTAGAGGCTTGGCAAGTGCGTGCTTTTTAATCTTGGCAAGTGAGTTGACATGCAATGGAAATTAATCACCCTCCTTTCAAACTTTGGGTGACTTGGTTAATAAGTGCTAAATGGAGGGCTGCAATTTGATTGGCCAGTATTAATCTATGTCATACCATTGGTCCAATTTTTCTTAACTTGCTCCCGATAACTCAACATATCAAGCAATGTCCTCACATCCAATTAATGGGCCTAAATTGCCCTTACGTGCAAGGGTCTCGTGCCACCTCATATATCACATGGTGGCAACTCAACATTAAGTCTAAACGAAGGAGGACCCATTTTTCTTTCTTGGACTATTGGGAGAATTTCATTTTGAATTGGGGACTTGTCATGAAGTGTACTATGAAACAGCCCTTAACGTGTTTTCATATATGAGTAATCTTCAAATATGTGGTATCAAATTTCAGTATCAAATAAGTGATTTCCAACTACAGTGTCGCACGGTATCAGTTCATTATTAAATCATCCATTTATCAACAAACTTACTTTCAGATGGATTCTCAAAGCAAAGATGGTCTCATCGTAGAAAAGCTCATTGGATCCAGTTACTATTTGTAAAAATTTATTATGAAGACCTTGCTGATTGCCAATGAGTTGTGGAATGTTGTCACGTGTATCAATGGAAATTGAAGCTTTCACACTCATCATTCTCAATATATAAGACACTCGGATGGGCCATATATCAAAAGCTCAAACTTCAAAAAAAAAGTATGGGACATCCTCAACACACTATATGATGTGAGGGATGTGACTTTTAAGTTACATCTCAAAAGGAAATTCTTCTCAATCAAGATGTCGAATGGTGATTCTCTTCATAATCATGTTAACTAGTTCAAGAATTTATTGCAAAAGATGACAGTTGTCGGATCAACTATTGACGATCAAGACACAATTATGACATTGTTATCAAGCTTGCCTTCTACAAATGAAAACGGGGTGATGAATATTACGACACACTCATATTTAACTCTTACCTGAATTATCATTATGTTGTTGCAAGAAGACAATCGAAGAAGTCAAGACACCTCTTCAACTTTATCATCTCACGCTCTATATGTAAACAAAAGCTCGAAACGGCAAAAAAATAAAATATGTAAACACCCACATTGAATCGGAAGCCGACACAAAGTCATGAACAATTATCGAATCCACAATCGAAAAAGAAGATATTTTATAAGTATCGCAAGGGCACTAGTCATGAAATCCAGAATTGTAGGATATTGAAACCAAAGAATGCCAACAAGCAATCAGATCAACAGACAAACACAATCATTGTATCATCTCAATCTCTCATACTCAAAATGGAAGAAAGAGCGTTTATGGTTAAATACCAAAAAGCGTAAGTCGATAATTCTTGGTTTCTGGATTCTGGAGCTACTCAGCTTATGGCCAGTCATCATGAGCATTTTCACTCATATACATCTTATAGTACAAAGGAATTCGTTCATCTTCGTGATGATAGTACACATATTATCAAAGGTAAAGGCACTATAAGATTGATGTTCCAACATGTTGATTTAAACTATTATCGAATGTTTTATATGTACCTAAACTCTCTAAAAATCTGTTGTCAGTGAGTAGAATTACTGATTTAGGTCATAGGGTAGAGTTTGAATATGATCAATGTCGAATAATCGATAGGACAAATAAGATCCTTGCACTCGGCAAGAGACATGGATACTTAAATAATTTGATTCATTGTTATTCTCAAGCCTTGATTACCTCTGTCATAATTAGTAAGGCATTACTTTGGCATAATAGGTTAGGGCATTTAAATCATACATATGTGTCGAACATGTCGAAAGAGTCCTTAGCACTTCATCTCGACTATCCAATCAATAAAGTCAACCTCCATGTGTGCCATAGCTGCATTATCGAAAAACAGACTAGGATTTCATTTAGATCGAGTCATAAGCATGTAGCAAAAGATGTTCTAGATGTTGTTCACTCAAATATATTTGGTCCAATGCAACTCCATCATTTCTTGATGCAAAGTATTTCATTATCTTCATTGATGAATATTTGAGAAGAACATTTGTTTATTTCATTAAGCAGAAGTCGAAGGCCTTCAAAATCTTTTGACAATTCAAGGAGCGTGCAGAAACGGAAATTGGTAAAAGAATCAGAGCATTGAGGTTTGACAATGGGGAAGAGTACATCTCAACCAAATCAAAGGAGAATTTTCTTAACAGCAACATTAAGAAACAATTTATTACCTCCTATTCACCTCAGTCGAATGGACTTGTTGGGAGAAAGAATTGAACTTTAGTCGAAGCGGCCACACTCCCAAAATTCTAGAGCTATTTGCACTATAGCTTATATCTAGAATAGATATTCAACTAAAGGACTCTTAAACAAAACACCTTATGAAGTTTGGACAGGTTCCAAACCATCACTGTCGAATTTACTCGTGTTTGGATGTATCGCTTACGTGCAGATACCTCGAGATATAAGGAAGAAGCTCGACTTCCACAAGACCAAATTCATTTTCATTGGTTACACTACGTCATATAAAGGTAATGAGTTGTATGATCATGTCGAATCTAAGATATTCACCAATCGGGATATCTTCTTTATCGAATATCAGTTTATCGACCTCAAAGACAAGGGCAAAGGTCATATAGTCGAATTGTCAGACACTCCCTGAAGTATATGTTCCTGACTCGAGTGATCTTATCGAAGGTCCAAGCTCATCTACACAAGACTAACAGCTTATTAATAACAAATCAGAAGAAGATGTTGTAACTCAACATCAACAATACAATCAAGAAAATAATCAACCTCGGTTATCTCCCAAAAGATCGTCAAGAGAGTGCAGTGTTGGAATAATCTACTATCGGAGAGTGATTCATTTGAATAATCGATCTTTAATCTCCATCCATTCATTTATCTAGTTCTACAGTTTTATTCATGTTTCTACATTCTGTAGAAATACACGGGAATCGCTCAACAAGTGGCTACGACAACGACAAACTATCAAAGGAGTCGAAGATTGACAGTTTCCGTTTCCATTTGTTAAGAAGCTAACGACCTGTCCCAAGTAAATTTTTGGGAAGTCCTAACTGGATGGATGATAGTACATTGTAGCTAAGCTTCAATTGTAATCTACGACATAACTAGTTGTCCTAATTGAATAAGCCTAAACTGCATTTCTCACTAGTATAAATAGTTGAATTATAAGAGAAAAATAAATTCTTCTAATTTTCTTCTACTTTCATATAGAAAACTCATGGAGTTATAATAATGTTTCTACTTTGAATATTGCTAGCAGCGCTTACTGCTTAACATGGTATCAGAGCTCTATTATTAGATATTCTTCATGGTATCAGAACATTCGCTAGTATCATAATAGTTTTCAATATATATGATATCAAATTTTAGTATCACATTATTAATTTCAAGTGTCACACAGTATCAATTCATTCTTAAGTCATCAATTTATCGATAGACTAAAACTTCTAGATGGATTCTCAAAGTAAATTTGGTCTTGTTGTAGACAAACTGAATGGATCCAATTACTATTTGTGAAAATTTAACATGAAGACCTTGTTGATTGCCGACAAGTTGTGGGATGTTGTCATAGGTATCGAATTGAAGCTTGAAGAGAACATAGCCAACTCCAAATCGAAATTGAAGGATGGTATAGCTTTCGCGCTCATTATTCTGAATATATTAGACACTCAAATTGGCCATTTATTTGAAACTCGAACTTCGAAATAAGTGTGGGACATCCTGAGTGCACTATATGATGTGAGGGACATGACTTATCAGTTGCATCTCAGAAGGAAATTTTTCTCACTCAAGATGTAGAATGATGATTCTCTTTAGAATCATGTTGACTAGTTCAAGAATCTCCTGCAATAGATGGTAGCTATCAGATCAACCATCGACGATCACAGTACGCAATTATGATGTTGTTATCAAGCATGCCTTCTACATATGAAAATTGGGGGATGATCATTACGACACAATCAAATTTAACTCTCAATAGAGTTATCACTATGTTGCTCCAAGAAGACAAATGAAGAAGTCAAGACACCTCTTTGACTTCATCATCTCATGCTCTTTATATTAGCAGTGGCTCAAACTGACATAAGAAGAAAAGTTCTAAGCAATCTGTATCGAATCAGAAGATGACACAAAGTCAAGGACATTTATCGAATCCACAGTCGAAGAAGAAGGTGTTCGGTAAGTATTGCAAACGCACTAATCATGAGATCCAAGATTGTAGGATATTAAAAGAAAAGAACGGTAACAAGCAACCAAATCAATAGGCGACTGCAGTCACAATATCTTCTCAATCTCTCGTATTCGACATGGAGGAATGAGCGTTTATGGTTAGAGACCAAAAAGCACAAGTCGCTAATTTTTTGTTTATGAATTCTGGAGTTAGTTAACATATGACCAGTCATCGTCTTACAATACAAAAAAAAAAAAAAAAAAAAAAAAAACCATTCATCTTGGCGACGATAGTACTCATACTATCGAAGGTGAAGGCACTATAAGATTAATGTTCTAGCATGATCAATTCAAAATACTATTAAATGTTTTGTATGTACTTAAACTCTCTAAAAATCTATTGTCAGTAAGTATAATTATTGATTTAGGTCATAGGATAGAATTTGAGTTTGGTCAATGTCGAATTATTGATAGGACAAATGAGATCATTGCTATAAAGTCCCTAAAGGAATGCCCCTCCAGTTTCAAGTAAATGAAAAACTATACTCAAGTGTCTGTAGACCATAAACTGTAGTAGAATAGCATCCACTAGATAAATAAGATAATGTCTGTGAGATCCATAGGTTCTCAATTAAAATACTGGAGTAGAGAGATTCAAAAACCCTGATATGAATTCTTACTCAAATAATAGATCAAGAATTAATTATCACACTCAAGAATCATCACCATTCCTTTGAATCCTCTGACAATCATCAACCATAAATATTTAGATTCATATAATTCGTCAATCATAATTTTCTGGAATCCAAAACCATAATCATTTACAGGATACTGGAGTATATGTCCCACATAACTCATGAAAAGTAAGAATCATTCCAAAATCTTTTCACTAAGAAAATACTGGATTTAGGGATATTCTTCAAATAGGATTCTTTAACTGAAGTGCAAGATTCAAGTTCTATAAACCACAAGTAACTAAAGACTGAACATATACCAAAATGATAATCATCTTCAACTACAAAAAAAAAAAAAAAAATTTAGATTACAAATCTAGAATCAAATCTAGAATCCAAAGTCTTGTTGAATCTCAATTCAGTTATTATTCTCGGATTTACTATGATTCGTTATCCAATTGAGCTCTCTGGAAAACAATCACTAATAAGCCGAGTCCCTTCCTTAACTAAGGAATACTCTATCCCAAGAATACTGTATATCCAATGCACACAATTTTAACTGATGAACCTAAATCATTCACTAATCATGCCTCACAAGCAATATAATTCAAAACCATCAGTTCCCGGTGAATATCTTGTAACTCAGCTACAAAATAATTCCTATTCCTCATGAGTAAATAACATATCCGAGAAAATCTCTGAGATGAATAACATTCACTCTCAACAGTTTTCCAATCCAACTTACATCCTAATTACATTATTTCTTCCACTCAATCAACCCCTCTCTGATCCTAGTACTCAAACTAAGATTAGGTTGATCTAATATAGAACTCTCAAACTTAAATTTTGATCAAACTTACTTCTATTGCAATCAAAATGAAATTAGTAACCTTTGACCTTTTACCGTACTACTTATAGATAATGATTCAAATATCAAAAAGGTTCTAGTTCTAGATTGTCCACACAATCCCTAGAGAATTTCTCTTATTCGAAAAGTTCCAATTAGGCATCTTACTCTGAATCTATCCGAAATTACTTTCAGACAAAATCTCATTTCTATACCACAGTTGGATCTCTTCCAAAAAGTATGCAACCAACAGATTTCTAAATGGAATTTTATTCCACCACTTCACCCCTCCTTTTAAAGAAATTATAAATTTCAATAAAAGTTAACTGGAAAGATGATATATGAAAATATCAAAATCCAAGAAAAATCATTAGTAAGTGCATTCCAATAAAGGATTCACTCTATTACAAACGTGACTTTTCCTTCAAATATTTTCAACCCGAGTGACAATACAATCATTCCATTAAAACCTATTTATGCAACAGAGATATTCTAGATTTGAGAAATTGAAACACTTTAATCTTAGAATTTTCTGAATTCCAAGTCCAAGTATTAGATTATATGAAATAATTGTAGTGGGTTTCTTTTCTTGCCTAACCTGAATCCAAGATCTAGTCAATATAGCATCAATGAGACGGAGTTAGTTGTCACGCGTAGGTTCGTTCCCATGAGAGCGATAGTTTAGTTCAAATTTCAGCATAAATGGAGGATTCACATCTATCTCTACATCTACTCTTTAACACTACACAACCCTTAGCACTTACAATCCCTTAACACTACACATCCACAACAAAGATAGCTTACTCTTTCTCTCTCCCCCTTCCTCTCTCATAAAAAGTATAATAACATACACTCCCAATAACACTCAGATCCAACAATTAGCAAAATCCAAATAAGCATGAGAGATGGAGGAAAAGTGATAGAGAGCAAGGACATTCATCAATCCATTTCTGAAGAGAACCAATCTGCTTTATTGAAATGAGAAAATGAACATGAGGAGCAACTCGAGTTGGTCCCTTCTTATAGTAGAGAGGAGGACCCTGGCCTCTGAATCCTATTGGTCCAGTCTTGCCTCTCTTTTTATTCAAGTTTAAAAAAGTGTGGGAACCATCAAAATTGGAGAGAAATCCAACTTTATTCACTAACTTGACATTTAGGCCCTGCGACATTAAAAGTCTCACAAAAAGACCTAAAGTTCTTTTATTAACTTTTAACTAATCAATCAAATAATTGTGTGATCATCGGGTTGGACTTACACACGCAAGGTGCCAAATCCCTCTCACTTATTAACTAGGGTTAGGGTTGTCTTGACATCCGCAAACCAACCCTCCACCAATAACAGTCTTTTAGAAGAATAACTTCATGCTGGAAAAAATCATATTTCAACTAAATGAATTCTATCTAGAAAATTAATACTGGTATTAAGCAATTATTTACTAAGATTACCAAAATCCTAATTGCGAAATACATTTCCCAATCACACTTACTACCACTGATGTCTGCTCTTCTTCCCTCCTTAGAATTTTCAGTTCCTTGAAAATCTTTCAACTAAGGTATCAAGAAGACGTAACGACATTAGTAAATGTTTAAAAATTAATTACTATAGGAATTTTGAAAAAATATGAAACAATTTCATTTTTGTCCTATACCTGGACTGAATATCTGATATATCAAAAATCATTTACTAGTATGTATCTTTTGAATATGATTCACCATAGGATTTTATTGTAAATGAAATCAGTTTTCAAATTTTTATTATTACAATTTTTCTAATAAAATTGGACTGTTTGCCCTTTTCAACTTACTGGCTTAAGAATTACTTCATTAAAATTATCTGTAATTAATGGGAAATAAGATTTGGATTCGGGTATTTTCTACTCTGTATCCACTCCACAATAATATTATTAAATAAAGAATTATCTCCAAATACTATGAATTTTCCACCACTAATTATTTAGCAAGTATTCCAAAGTTTGTTCAATTTTAATGACCTAAATCATCAAAATCACAAAAACCAACTGATCGGTGTTCCACCGATTTGAAAAAGAGAAAATCGAAAGAAAAAAACACAATTTAACTCCATTTATTGGGAGTACCAATACTCCAGAGTTAAATGGTTTGAATAACATCGTACCAAAGAATCGAATTCCTAAACTGGGTATATGCCTGAGAACTGTACCACTCCCTTCGTTCCGACAAGATCAGCTTCGAAAAAATTCCCACCGAAAATCGCTTAATATTGCTTGACCATGAATAATGGTACTCAAGTTCCACAAAATCTAGGCTTACATTGCTGAAAGTCGAATGCCAAGTTGATAAGAGCGAATGACATGCAAATTGTCCATGGAAAAAGAAAATCCAATTTTCTTCTAACCACAACCGGGAAACAATATACAAAGATCAAGGCTACACATTGATAATTGAACACCAAGAAACACAAGCTTCTTTAATAGAGTGCTAGTAATTTAAAATTTCTGAGTTAATTTGGAAAATCAACTTTTTAAGTTACCTCCGTCAGACCACAATTTTTTCTTGGATAACTTCCATGCAACAAGCCATGCAATCACCGAATTTCAGATTGTCATCCGGCTCAAATTCAACCTTACAATAAAAAAACCATACTACTTAAATTTAGGTCAAAGGCTGATCTAATATAGAACTCTCAAACTTAAATTTTGATCAACCTTACTTCTATTCCAATCAAAATGAAATTAGTAACCTTTGACCTTTTACCGTACTACTTATAGATAATGATTCAAATATCAAAAAGGTTCTAGTTCTAGATTGTCCACACAATCCCTAGAGAATTTCTCTTATTCGAAAAGTTCCAATTAGGCATCTTACTCTGAATCTATCCGAAATTACTTTCAGACAAAATCTCATTTCTATACCATTGTTGGATCTCTTCCAAAAAGTATGCAACCTACAGATTTCTAAATGGAATTTTATTCCACCACTTCACCTCTCCTTTTAAAGAAATTATAAATTTCAATAAAAGTTAACTGGAAAGATGATATATGAAAATATCAAAATCCAAGAAAAGTCATTAGTAAGTGCATTCCAATAAAGGATTCACTCTATTACAAACGTGACTTTTCCTTCAGATATTTTCAACCCGAGTCACAGTACAATCATTCCATTGAAACCTATTTATGCAACAAAGATATTCTAGATTTGAGAAATTGAAACACTTTAATCTTAGAATTTTCTGAATTCCAAGTCCATTCCCACAAGTAGTAATTTATATGACATAACTGTAGTGGGTTTCTTTCCTTGCCTAACCTGAATCCAAGATCTAGTCAATCTAGCATCAATGAGATGGAGTTAGTTGTCACGCGTAGGTTCGTTCCCATGAGAGCGATAGTTTAGTTCAAATTTCAGCGTGAATGGAGGATTCACATCTATCTCTACATCAATTAACCCTACTCTTTAACAGTACACATCCCTTAACACTTACAATCCCTTAACACTACACATCCACAACAGAGATAGCTTACTCTTTCTCTCTCTCCCTTCCTCTCTCATATATGTTTCTTCGTCATCAATCTTGTGATCTTGTCTTCCTTTAATATAACTGCTTTGGGCGGTTTTACTGTGAGTTCATCAGGAACATTACGCACTCCAAATTTGGTCGGATCTATATGATTAGAATCTGCTCATCCGTAAGTTCTTCATTGCCATCATAAGTCAAGGCATGACTCATAGGAATGAGTTCATCCTCAATTGGATCTGGTATAGGTTCCGTTGATATCCAGACTACATTCAACACATTCAGTGGAAACGTGATTGGTGTATCCAAAGTTCGATCCAATAAGAAAATCTCGCTCAAATCTGATTGATTATCTTGTTGACACGTATATCCTGCTGTACAGTCAATTGTTGCAAGAGCTTCATTCCAATTGACAATATCCGTTTGAGAATCGTAATGAACTCCTAAATTTTTCTCTGGTCAATCACAAGTATGATCTGTTGTTGACGAATTGTCATCCTCTTTTTGAACCACTGGTTTGATAGTCCAAGTTGTAGGATCAATTTTAGCTGCACGTTCACGATTTTCAAAAGTGATTTTTCCGGTACCCCAGTTATGAATTACTTGCTCAACTCGTAACCATGGACGTCCTAATAGAATTTTCCTGAACCTCCATCTATCACGACTGCTTCTTTAGGAAATTGTCTATGCTGTATCGGCAGAGTGATATTCTTTTGTTCACTTTCCCAAGCGGCTCCAACATGGAGTACTTTGTTAGATTCTTCAAATCTAGCACAAAAACGAGGCTCCTGATGGACTTCTGGTTCTTCTTGAGCTAACTTTTGCGCTAAGACTTCTTTTGCTTTTGGCACCAACTTCAGGAACTCTCCCAATGAAATATTGATCTTGCTAGACAAAATGTTCATGAGTAGTTCTATATGCGGTGCTTCTGGCTCAGTCATCTTGAAAAGTTCTTCAAGATGATGTAACTGATCATTCATATCCGTACGCAAATTTCTTGGCGGCTGCAATGGTGAAGAATGAACTTCAGTTGTTGCTTTAGCAGCTTTAAGCTCCTCTTCTTCTTGCAGATGTTTGATCCATTGTCTCATATTTCGATATCTTCATTTTTCTGTATTAAGATTTGGATAGTCTCCCGATGCTGTTGGTATATCATTCAATGGTATAGAATCAATAGGTATTGGATCCATTACTGGTTCTTTCTGCTTCTGTGCTCTGGTGACCACCATCAAGGATGCGCTTGGTTTATTCTGAGCTACTGGTCTTTGCTTGATTGTTATCAAATTTACAAGTGTTGTAGCTGGTGGTGGATTCGGTCTTACTGGACAATCTTTATAGCAATGCCCATAACCACAGTCACGACATAATGGTACAATTTTTTCTTTATTTGGACATTCTGCAACTCTGTGATTTTCTCCACATGCAAAGCATCCGAGTGGTGCTCTGGTCCAATTTCTAGAGGCTTGTTGTTGAGCAGTAGCATAAATGGCATATTGTTCTGAAGATCCACTTGCTTGATCATTTCCATAGTTCCATTGCTCAACATTTCCGTAAGATTTTGGTTCTATCAAATTGGCTGGAGGATCGGAGTGCTTTGGTGGGGAGGTAAAGCTAAACGCTCCAGGTATCCAAGAGTAGATTGTCGCGGTCTTACTGTTGGATTACCTCCATACTGTGGTTCTCGATATCCCATCTGGGCATACCATTGTTGAATTATCCAAGGGTTGAAGTTGCAAAAAGCAGTCTCATGATCCGGTGAATTACATAGATGGCAAACACTGACTTCCATTCGTTTTTTCAATTGAGAACACTCGTTCACTGTGTGATTTCCTGTAGAAATAGAACACCAAATATTTTCCCTGGTAGGAAAAGTCTTTGCAAGCTTTTCAGATTCCTTGTTTGCTTCCCCGTGGAAATTTTCCAATGCTTTGATCTTCTCATCAAATTGCAATTGCAACTTTTTCATCTGTTTCTGCTGGTTCTTTTTCTCGAACTCATTGAGCATCATTTCTGTAGTAGCATTGGCATTCGTTGATGCAATAGTGGTGGATGTCGTAGTAGTCTGCCCTGCTATATAAGGCAACATACTGATATTTGGCTCCTCATCTGAATCTTCATCCTCCTCCCGAATTGCATCGTCCATAGCATTTTGCAAGAGTGCATACTCATTATGGCGTTTCAACTCACGTCTGATCCGTTTAGGTAGACCTGACAAAAACCACATAATCATGGCATTTTCATTAATCAGCTCAGGTTCGCATTTACATCTAAGACGTTTCACCCGTTCAATGTAATCTCGCACCATTTCTTGGTTTCCCATTTTAATTTACTTAAAAGTAGGAAAGGGTCTTCCATAAACTTTTGTGGTTTGAACCGTGTGATCAGGGCTCTCTTAAAAACCTCCCAATCTATATGTTCAGTTTTATCTTGATTATAGTACCAATCTTGTGTTGCGTCTGTTAAGGCCATAGGAAACAACTTAAGTTTATCTTGAGGATAAATCTCACCATAGACTTCACAGGATTCAGCATAGATATGAAGAAATCTAACAGGATCTGTTAATCCATTATATTTGGGTAGATCCAATTGGGATGCTCTTCTAACAATAATTGGATTGACTTCTTGTGGAGCACCTCCAGGAGCAGCTCCAAGGGCAGCCATCTTCACAAATTTCGATCGAATAGATAATGAGATTGGATCTAGATTTTTCAAAAAACTTTCTCAGATTAGATCTACTAGATCTATTCCACTTTTAAAGAATCTGATTCTATATGATGAAAAACTTTTCAAAATTCGATCAATTGATACTTCTCAAAAATGATAAATATCTCAAAATCCAAATCTGAACATATCAGATTTGATCCAAATTTTGACAGAGACTTGATCTGGAAAATTAAAAACTAAAAATAGGACTGGCGAAGGTTGTCTCGGCGAAGGTTCATCAGTGCTATTTTGGAGAAAAAAAAAAAAAACTCTCTGATCACTTTTCTGGCAATTTCTAGTAAAATAACCTTCGCCGACCTCTCAGGTGTAGGATTCGACACAAATACAACTATGAAAAATTGGACAAAAGTTTATGACACAAAAAATTATAGTTTTTGTAGTCTGGCGAGGATAAAATTCAAGAGTTTCTATGATCTGATCAAGAAGAATCTTCGTCAAACTCAAAAATAGTATTTTATTATAAATAGAATGTTCTGGAATCTCGGCGAAGGTTCAAAAGTGATACTGGTATTTTTGTAAAAAAGTGACTTTTTGGCAAAAATATAACAATATGACAACTGATCCTCTGAAAATCTTTCTATTTTTGGTATTATCCTTCGCCGACCTGGCAGTAGATAGATTTGAATCACACCTAAGCACATTGAATCGGGCAAAGCTTCTTTTTTGTATTTTTAGGGTTTTGACGTTTTTTGGTGTTTTTTGACGGTTTTTCTGATGTTTCCGGGAATCTGCTGGGAATTAATCTTCACCCTTCAAACTAAAGGTTCTGTAAACAAAACCGAAGGTGTCTGCAACTCAACGAAGGTTTCCTGAAAGAGGGTAAAAAGTTATCAGCTCTGATGACGTTTTTTGCCTCTTTTTTGACCAATCTGACATATTTGACCAATTTTTGTTATTTCTGATATCTTAGATTCAAATGGATCTTAAGATTGGTGATCTGAATAGCTTTCTATGTTATTAATCAGATTAGATTTCAAACAAGCCAATCCACTTAAATCAAGCAAAATCAATCCCGAACTAATCCTAAAATGCAGATCTAACACTAGTCATGCCATGACAAGATGCCTAATGCAAGCTAACCATCCAACAGTCATGCTGTAAACTGAAAAATTTGCGTAGCTCCCTGGCATCGGCGCAAAAATTGTAGTGGGTTTTTTCCCTCGCCTAACCTGAATCCAAGATCTAGTCAATCTAGCATCAATGAGATGGAGTTAGTTGTCACGCGTAGGTTCGTTCCCATGAGAGCAATAGTTTAGTTCAGATTTCAACATGAATGGAGGATTCACATCTATCTCTACATCCATTAACCCTACTCTTTAACACTACACATCCCTTAACACTTACAATCCCTTAACACTACACATCCACAACAGAGATAACTTACTCTTTCTCTTTCTCCCTTCCTCTCTCATCAAAAAGTATAATAACATACAATCTCAATAACACTCAGATCCAACAATTAGCGAAATCCAAATAAGCATGAGAGATGGAGGAAAAGTGATAGAGAGCAAGGACATTCATCAATCCATTTCTGAAGAGAACCAATCTGCTTTATTGAAATGAGAAAATGAACATGAGGAGCAACTCGAGTTGGTCCCTTCTTATAGTAGAGAGGAGGACCCTGGCCTCTGAATCCTATTGGTCCAGTCTTGCCTCTCTTTTTATTCAAGTTTAAAAAAGTGTGGGAACCATCAAAATTGGAGAGAAATCCAACTTTATTCACTAACTTGACATTTAGGCCCTGCGACATTAAAAGTCCCACAAAAAGACCTAAAGTTCTTTTATTAACTTTTAACTAATCAATCAAATAATTGTGTGATCATCGGGTTGGACTTACACACGCAGGGTGCCAAATCCCTCTCACTTATTAACTAGGGTTAGGGTTGCCTTGAGATCCGCAAACCCTCCAACAATAACAGTCTTTTAGAAGAATAACTTCATGCTGGAAAAAATCATATTTCAACTAAATGAATTCTATCTAGGAAATTAATACTGGTATTAAGCAATCATTTACTGAGATTACCAAAATCCTAATTGCGAAATACATTTCCCAATCACACTTACTACCACTGATGTCTACTCTTCTTTCCTCAGAATTTTCAGTTCCTTGAAAATCTTTCAACTAAGGTATCAAGAAGACGTAACGACATTAGTAAATGTTTAAAAATTAATTACTGTAGAAATTTTGAAAAAATATGAAACAATTTCATTTTTGTCCTATACCTGGACTGAATATCTGATATATCAAAAATCATTTACTAGTATGTATCTTTTGAATATAATTCACCATAGGATTTTACTGTAAATGAAATCAGTTTTAAAATTCCTATTATTACAATTTTTCTAATAAAATTGAACTGTTTGCCCTTTTCAACTTACTGGCTTAAGAATTACTTCATTGAAATTATCTGTAATTAATGGGAAATAAGATTTGGATTCGGGTATTTTCTACTCTGTATCCACTCCACAATAATATTGTTGAATAAAGAATTACCTCCAAATACTATGAATTTTCCACCACTAATTATTTAGCAAGTATTCCAAAGTTTGTTCAATTTTAATGACCTAAATCATCAAAATCACAATAACCAACTGATCGGTGTTCCACCGATTTGAAAAGAAGAAAATCGAAAAAAAAACACAATTTAACTCCATTTATTGGGAGTACCAATACTCCAGGAGTTAAATGGTTTAAATAGCATCGTACCAAAGAATCAAATTCCTAAACTGGGTATATGCCTGAGAACTGTACCACTCCCTTCGTTCCGACAAGATCAGCTTCGGAAAATTTCCCACCGAAAATCGCTTAATATTGCTTGACCATGAATAATGGTACTCAAGTTCCACAAAATCTGGGCTTACATTGTTGAAAGTCGAATGCCAAGTTGATAAGAGCGAATGACATGCAAATTGTCCATGGAAAAAGAAAATCCAATTTTCTTCTAACCACAACTGGGAAACAATATACAAAGATCAAGGTTACACATTGATAATTGAACACCAAGAAACACAAGCTTCTTTAATAGAGTGCTAGTAATTTAAAATTTTTGAGTTAATTTGGAAAGTCAACTTTTTAAGTTACGTCAGACCACAATTTTTTCTTGGATAACTTCCATGCAACAAGCCATGCAATCACCGAATTCCAAATTGTCATCCGCTCAAATTCAACCTTACAATAAAAAAACCATAACCCCCCCCCCTCCCCCCAAGGGCCCCTCAAGACCAAAAATCAAAACCTAAATAGGGTTTTTTTAACAAGGAAGGATTACAAAGGGGAGTTTCTACAGCCGCCACCCTCCTGGCTTTCAACAGGCTCATATCCACAACCTCCCATCGCAGAGAGAGAGAGAGAGAGAGAGAGAGAGAGAGAACTCTTTCAAAGCAGGGTCGCGAGATGATCAAAGAGGGCAGGATCGAGTAGCTGCGCTACAGCAACACATATACAGGTGCCACTCATGATCAACCTCCAACACCCTCAGCTGCATCAACACAACGATGGCAGTCGGTTTTCCCTAAGGTTTCTTCAACGTTTTAGCAAATGACCACAACCATACCAGCGACCTTCAAATCCAATCTTCAAAACAACCAACACACATGAAAAATCCTTTGAGGACCTTCGCTGCCATTTCTACAGATCACATACAGGTTTTGAGGCTTCTACTGTTCATAACAAATGCCATATCCATCTGCGGCCCTCCTTGGGAAGTATGTCAGCTTCTAGGTTGCAACCAAAAAAATAGCAGTCAAGGTTTACAGGTTGTCAAGTTTTTAAGTGCCATTGCCAGCTTTTCCATTAGCTATTTCCCTTCACTTTTTGCAGGTACCACACGAATCCAGAATTTGTATACTAGTCATTCATGCCATGAATGAAGAGAATATCAGTCCTACACAGATTCTTATTGAGATTCATTGGTTGTTCATAGGATAAGCAAGGAGCAGTTATCCGTTAACTAACTCCTCAGAGGAGTCTGAAGCTGAGCTAGAAAACAGAGGCTTCTAGCACTCTGAAAATTCAACCAACATGCAATTCAATTCTAGTTTATAACCAAGAAGGAACAGTCATGCATGCTATATCTCAACCAGTATAACCACTGTCCTTGTTTTCTTCTGAAATTTTACAAATTACCCAAAAGAAAACTAGGAATTATACTGATGAAAGATTGGTTTGCAGGATTCAACTCCAAAAAAATAGCTCATTCTCTTCAACTATCTAGAGAAATGACAAAATTGCACTTCTAATCATGTTATAATTCTACCGTAATTAGATCCATGTGGCAACACCACTAATAGTTTAATTTTACAGGAAAAATTGATTTTCATCAATTAATCCTTAAACTGAGTTAGTCATGCATGAATCTCATTACAAATAGCATAACAGATTTGTCCCTTCGTGCGCAATACCACAGGACATTAGGAAGAAGCTCAACTTCCACAGTATCAAATCCATTTTCATTGGATATACTACTTTAGATGAATCTTATAAGCTGTATGATTCTGTCGAATAAAATATATTCATTAGTCGGGATATTATCTTTATTGATGATCAATTTGTCGACCTCAAAGGCAAGGGCAAAGGCTCATATGGTCAAATTCTCGGACAGTCCCGAAGTATCGAATATTTCTGTTCACAACTCGACTAATCCTGTCAAAGGTCCAAGTTCGTCTACACCAGACGAACAACTTATTAACATTGAATCTGAAAATGTTGCAGCTCAACGACAACAAAACGATCAACCTCTCTTATCTCCCATAAGATCGACAATAGAGCGCATACCACCTATATGATATATCCAAGAATCTGCAACTTATCTCATTCGAGCACCGACTACTGTCGAAGAAGCACTAAGTCAGCCTGATTCCGATCTATAGAGAGATACCTCTCATCAAGAACCGGACATGGACTATTGTTAAATTGTCTACCAACAGAAATGTAGTTGATTGCAAATGGATAATCAAAATCAAATACAAGGCAAATGGAGGTATTGATCGAATAAAAGCTCAACTTGTCGAAAGAGGATTTTTGTAGATACAAAACGTCGACTATATTGAGAATTTTAGTCCGGTAGTTAAGTATTCTTCAATCAGACTTCTATTGTCATTTGCTGCGGTAGCCTATCTGGAGATACATCAGATGGATGTACAAACAACCTATTTGAATGGATTTATCGAACAGGATATCTATATGATACAGCCTGTAGGTTATATTATCGAAAGTAAAAATAATCATGTATGTAAAGTCCATAAAGCACTTTATGGCTTGAAGCAATCTGCTAGAGAATGGTTTCAGAGGATCAACACTTTTGTTATCGATCACGGCTATGGACTAAGCACCAGTGCATCAATCTTTTATTATTATCACCTTGTATGTGGATGAAACACTTCTTTTCAACGACAGTGTCAAACTAACAAAAGATGAGAAACAAATATTGTCTTTAGAACTCAACATGACCGATCTGGACAAAGCTCAATACTATCTAGGTATTCAAATCCAAAGAGACAGAAAGCTGAAGTTGATCTATATTACTCAACAAAGATACATCTATAATATGTTGATTAGATATAATCTAATAAATTGCAGACCCGGAACTCAAATTGTCGAAGGACCGATGTCCTCAAAGGATAGAAGAGAAGGAGAATATGCGTGAGTACTCCTATCATTCGACGACAGATTCTCTTGTGTACACAATAATCTATACCAGACCAGAGCTTTTGTTGTCAATTCCTTAAGACAATTTATGGCTAATCTTGGTATTACACATTGAAAGGCTCTCATCAGAAAAATGAGATATATTCGAGTTACTATGGAGCTATGCATTTTTTATGGAGTAGTCGACAATGACAAACTCAATGTTCTTAGTGGTTATTCATATGCAAGTTGGACGGGAGATGTAGACACTAGTAAATCCACATCTGGATTTACATTCTTCCTCAGCAATGGTCCTATTTCATGGAACAGTTGCAAGCAAACTTCAATAGCTCTATCATCTACCGAATCAGAGTATATCACAGCCTCTCGAGCTATGAAAGAAGTAGTTTGGTTGATAAACTTACTTTCGGACATTTGTCTAAAACAATATGCTATGACAATTTTATTTTGTGATAATCTGTAGTGGGTATTTTCTATCCACCTTCAACCCTAGATCTAAGCACTCAAGCATCAAAGGAGAAGAAGAGGATTAACTTGTTGTCATGCGGAGATTCTTCACATGAGAGCGATAACATAGTTCATAATCAAGCACATGCTTATGATCCACATCTAACACTAAGCATTAACACTATGATCCATTAACACTACTCAAGGTAAAGCTTACTTTTTTTTCTCTCTCTCTCTCTTCTCTCTGACAAAAAGTATAACAAATATCAATCCCAACAAGCATCAAATCCAACAATTAGCAAATCCAAAAAAAACATGAGAGATGGAGAAGGAAAGAAGAAGAGCAAGGACATTCCATATCCATTTGAAAGAGGATTTACCAGCTTTATTGAAATGAAGAGTGAATGTACAAAATAAATCCACCACTATATATAGTGGATTTTAGGGCCTTGGCCTCAAATTCTATTGGCCAATCTCCACCTCACTTATTATTTGAAATTCAAAAATTGGCGGGAGTCCTTTTTATTCACTAACTCGACTATTGGGCCTTGGGACATTAAAATTCTCACAAAAAGATCTAAAGTCCTTTTTTAACTTCTAACTAATCAAATAACTATGTGATCATCGGGTTCGACTTGCACACGTAGAATGTCAAATCCCTCTCACTTATTAACTAGGGTTAGGATTGCCTTGGGATCTGCAAACCCTCCAACGTAATCGAAGTGCTATTGCTTTATCGGCTAACCCGAGGTTTCATTCCAAGTGTAAGCACATTGAAGTTAAGTATCACTATGTCATAAGCAAAGTTCTCAACAAAGAGGTAAACTTGCAAAATTGTCGAACGCAAGACATGACAGCTGATATTTTTACTAAGGCACTAAGCTTGGATGCACATAAGAAGTTTTGTGCATAACTAAGTTTAAATGTCAAGGCATTCATGGATTCATATTAAGGGGGAGTGTTGGATTATTCTACTATCGGCGAGTGATTCATCTGAATAATCGACTTTAATCTTCATCCATGCATTTATCCAAATTTGCAGTTTTATTTGTGTTTATACACAATCTGTAGAAATACACAAGAATCGTTCAATAAGCAACTTCGACAACCTCGAACTATCAAAAGAGTCGAATATTGACAATTTATGTTTCTGTATATTATAAAGCTAACGACTTGCCCTAATTGGTTAGCAAGTAAATGTTTGGGAAGTCATAACTAGATAGATGACAACACATTGTGGCCAAGCTTCAATTGCAAAATACGACCTTATTAGTTGCCCTAATTGGATAAGCCTAAACGACATTCCTCATTAATATAAATAGTTGATCATTATAAGAGAAAAAATAAGTTCTTCTAAAGTACTTCTATTTTTTTTTCTACTTTCATAAAGAAGAATCACCAAGTTTTGATAATGTTTCTATTTTGAATATTACTAGCAGTGCCTATTGGTTATTAGTGGAAGTGCATCAGATAGAATTATCAATTACTCATATATAATTTTAAATATGCGGTTACATCCGCTATTGTCTTGTACTCTCATCATCTGATTTGTATGTGCTACTTACTAAATCAATCTACCTTCTTGTTGCATTCAATATTATGTCAAAATGTTGCATGCTTCTTTGTAGTTATCTATTCTTGATAAATCTCATTGTTTAGTCTGTATTGTCGAATGTGTCGAACAGTCAAGTAGATTTGTCGAATGCTTTTTCATTGCACTATTTTATACATCACTTAGACTTTATAATTGTTTGTCGTTATGATAGGTGTAATCATGCATTAGAAGAATGATTATTCCATGGAGCCCGATAGCTTGTCGATTTTAACTTAATCACTATCGATTTCTCTTTCCTTCTTCCAACACATAGACCACCTAAAGGTATATCGAAGAATCTGCAGCTTATTTCATTTGAGAACCAACTATCGTCGAAGAAGCACTTAGTCAGCCCAATTTCCATCTATTGAGGGAAGCCAAGGATAGAGAGTATTCATGTCTCTTCAAAAACCAGACTTGGACTATTGTTGAACTGTCTGCCAACAAAAATGTGGTTGATTGCAGATGGAAGCAAAAGAAAAGTTGGACTTGTCGCAAAAGGATTTTCGCAGATATAGAATGTTGACTATACTAAGACTTTTAGTCTGGTAGTTAAGCATTATTCAATCAGACTTCTATTGTCATATGTTGTTGTTGTCGATCTAGAGATACATCAGATGGATGTACAGACAACTTATCTGAATGGAGTTATTGAAGAAAATATCTACATGATACAACCCGAAGGTTACATAGAAGCCCAATCAGCCAATTATCCCAAGCTCACGAGGGTGAACCAACCAAGCTAAATTTAAGTATGTGCTCGCAACTTCCAAACATAAAGACAACTTGTCGTCTGGTGCAAGAAGGCGCAATTAATAGTAAGGAACTAGCCTTTTTGAGCACCCTTGATCTATGTTGGGACAATTCGCTTGGTGCTTTCAATTTTAACGCGAACACCCCCATGGCAAGCCTATCATGTAGGGACTACCTTGTGGTGGCCCAAGTCTACTTTGATGTAGCAATGATGGCCTCACAAAATGCAACACCGGTGGAAAATTAGTAGTCAACCAAATGGTTGCTCCCCCATGCCTCCCACATCTTTGGGCCTTTATCGAACACCAATATCACAAAGGGTCCAAGCAATGGAAGAGTACATTGGATTAATCTAACAGTTATATAAAGAGGAAGATGAGCAAAAAGAACAACAATTAGCTTAGCTCCTCCAATAAAGTTTCACGAGAATGACTAGCAACGGAGAAATGTTGGCAGTTAAAGTAAACTAGCGTGTTTATTAGGGTGGTACCCTACTAATAAATAACACATTTTTTTATTAGATAAAGTGTAAAATGAAAGCCCAATTGCCATCCCGCGTGTTTAAGTCCAAGACGCAAGCTTACTATAATTAAACTTAGTCATTAAAGACTTATTGATTGACTCACACATAAAATTATTTTTGAAGAGTTACAAACTTAAAATTAGACTTCTAACTTAAAGTAAAACCTTGTAACATCTAGATTTTGGATTGAGTCCCATAAAGATAAAGGCATTGCACTCATTGTGATTATCCATACAAGAGAGTGATTTTGGGTCCATATGATATCGATTTTCTTGTGCAATCTTCCTTACTTTAAATTGTATGCTTAAAGTTTTGTATACTTCCAATATTTAATTATGTGATGCATGTTTCCAATGCTTGCTTGTAGTGGGTTGCATGTATAGATTTCCTAGTGTTTAGTTTAGTTTCTACCATAAGTGGCATGTGGTAAAATAAAATTGTGTGATAGTTTAGTGAGGAAGGAAAAAGTGTGCGAAGCTAGTGTAAATGGTAAGAATGGGATGGGAAAATAAGAATGTGGAAGTTAGCATAGTGAGTATCTTACTTTGTTTATTATGTCTTTATTTCTTAACTAAGCCAAAAACATGCCTTAAGCTAACTAAAGTCAGCTTCCAACTGTCAACCATGAACTGGCAGGCCACTCCCTGTCCCTGTTCACGCGTGCCTGGCCCTCCAACCAACCTTTCTTGACCCTGTAAACTCCTGCTATGGAATAATGGAAGCTACTCTTGCTCAACATTATTGTGCCTTTTAATGAACCCGTTGCATATCGTTCCTGCAGTCCACTGTAGCAAGCTAACTGAATCATATAATGGGTGTGAGGTGGAGCAAGGAGTTAGTTAGTTATAACGAAACCTTAGCTATAACTGCAGGTGGGGCAGTATCAAAGTTAGCAAACTGCCCTCCATTACCATTAACATAACTTGTTTTTTCAAACCTGTAGGTGGGGGGCAGGCCCCTACAGTCCCCAGCCTACTCCGTGTTCCCTTTCCCTAAGGTATAAAAACTTGTGAAAGTTAGTGCTTACCTTTGATTTTCTTGTTGAACTCGTGTCCTTGAAAGTGGATGGGAAAGTCATGAAGAACTTCTTCTTTGAGGCTTTCATAGGATTGTATCCAACTTGCTACTACACGAACCCAAGATATCTTCCTAAGAGAATCAATATAGTAGAGTCTACAATCTCATGCCACCAATCTAGAAAAAGAGCAAAGAATGACATGCTAATTGTATCTATATTGAAAAGTGAACCTCCTTAGCATGCAATCAAACTTCTAAAACATTATCAATATTAATAATCACAAGCAAACCTATGAATTGCACTCGTATGTCAAAAGACCATAGCAATTCAAGATGCATTGGGAATTTTGTATATCTCAAAACGCTTCTTTGCTCCATCAGATAACTGTATCTAAATTTCTCTCGCGATCTAGTTCATCTAGCATATACTGAATTTGCAACTTCAGTGTAAATTTCTCAAGATAAAGTCACTGCTTGTGTTAACCAGAATGGGAAGCAGGAAATGGCCATGATTAAGATGAAAAAGTTCATGTAGATTTAAGATACATTAGTTTCAAGTATGTATGTGCTATCCTCTGGCATTGTAGTATCTATGAAAATTTTCAAATCATGTAATGTGCTCTCTCTCTCTCTCATGCTTTGAAGTTTGCACATGCCTTCATTTTTTATGAAGGATTTTTTTTTTCATCATTTTTTCCTTCCTACCTAATCATTGGAGGAGAAAATCATGATGAGACAACTTACAACTAGTTAACATATTCGTAGAGGATTTGTAAACAACGTAGCAGAATAGGGGATTATCAATCAAATATGAATCTACAAGTAAGATCTAAATATCAGTCAACAATGAATTGCCTCTAAGCCCTCCTAAAAAGAAAATTTGTTTTGAGTTCTCCCTCAATAAGCTCACAATGGTAATAATTTCAAAATACCAAGTGAGGACTATAGTACTTTTACCATTATATTTGCTTACGGACACATCTTTCAATATAGTGAAAGAAAGGTGCAAAATAGGAGAGGACATTCATGTCTTAGAGTGGGTTGGCGTATTGCTCAAGTCATTATAAAGAAACACTCTGTAATACCTAAAAAAGAATCCAAATTACTAGATTCTTGTATTGAACATATTCCATCTATTTCTATTTGCAAAATCTTGGGATTTGATCCAAATGCAATTGCAAAATAGAGATGGTTCCATAAATGGATTATCTGACTGCCAATCAGTTGTCCCTTAGAATCTTCGATTTCTCAAATTCTAATAAACATTGGAGAAAGGAATCCAAATTTCCAAAGGCATTTTTCTAAATTTCCAATTGTATTCTCACTTGCTATCACTTATACTTCATGAATTGAAAGTAAATAAAATAATTGGATTACCAGGCCAACCAATCATCTACCCCTCATGCTTCATCTCTTTTCCCCCTTCCCAATGTGGTTCAGGCTGAAAGCCCCAAATTTGGCTAGGAAAAGGACCAATCTGGAATCGGTAGTACTTTTAACTACTAATCACTCTAACAGTTTTGATTGTTCATTAGTTAAGTGTCGCACTCAAGTACTGGCACGTGTTTTACAAAGACCAAATCGAAGTCTTGTCCGTTTTTAGTCTAAAATTTGAAAATTTTCGGAATGTTCTGATTGCATGCATGCATGCATGGGAAACTATAGAGTGCTTTGTTAGTGTTGAAAAAGTTTGAATGAACCTATATGCATGTTGGGATGTATGATACAGTGCAGTACAGTAGGTTGATCAATGTAATGCAGATTGTGGAAAATGACATGAGTGATTCACTTCGTTTAGAGATTGCAAGAAGACTTACTACCAAATTCAAGTTGTGAATCCAAATCTTAATGCGATAGTTTATGCATGTGATCAAGGAGGTGTGAGTCAAAAAGGTTGTAGAGTATTGAAATGAAAAAAATTGACCAAAAGTGATTGAGACGACATCAAATATTACCTGCTTACAAATTATTTCAATCTACAAAACGAGAATGCGATTCATTTTTACAAAATGAATTAGGCGAATTCTTCCATATTGATGATAGTTTTACAATATCCAAGGAAAAAAATGGAGCTATCATTCGTTTTCATTATAACCAATACAACAATAAATTTTTGGATCTGGAAAGTTTTAGGCAATGATACGACATTAAGATGTTAGAAGAGATGGTGAGTTCATTTTACGTTGATGCGAAAAATGATCAAAGCAAATTGCAAATACAAATCAGGCTCTGAAACGAAACGAAACGAAACGAAACTGAAACTTGAACGAGCTCTGATATTGACATTGCTAAAACGAAATCAAATTAATCGCGAACGAAATGATGGATTTCAGATATGATTGCTGGTCGCTGCTTGCTATATCATTCCTACAATCCTCCAGAAAGTAGACAGACACTGCTGATCTATGTTATAGATTAATACAACATTCAACAAAACTGAACCAGTGTGCAAAATTAATAAAACAAGTGAATGAGATAAACAAGCAATAACATACAGTAATTCATTCAAGATCAGACAAAATACACGTCTCGCTTACTAGCGGACTTCTTGGATCTCTATGGATCCTGCTTAAAAAAATTTCTCGCTCACTTGTGGACTTCTATTTGGTATATTCTGTATCTGCTACTGTATGTATCTCATACATCTAGTAATTGCATATATTCAGAGTAGCATATCCGATTGGATAGATTAAACAATCTATAACTAATCATGGATTACAAGAGAGGTGGGTTAGGCACGTCCTAACACTCTTCCATTGACGTCATCATATTAGATCAGGGTCTTTGTATTTCATGGTACTTGGATGATCTTTATGATCCTTTGGAACGTGAAGGTCCAAAAAAAGTGTCACGAAGATTTTCGTGTCGTTTGACTTTCGCGTCGTCTGACTTTCTCCTGTTGTATCACGAACACTTTTCTTTCGCAAACATTTCATGTTCGTGTCTTTTCGTCAGAATGTTCGCGAACATTTTTGTTTCGTGTCTTTTCGTCAGGATATTCGTGAATATTTTCGCTACGTGTCTTTTCGTCAGACTCAGGGCTGAAAGCTAGCAAAGCTTTGAAACAGAAACATTTTGTTTCTTCAGCTCCCTCTCAACGCGTGGTAGCCTGATGACTCCAAGACTGCTTCTATTTTTCTCGAACAGACCTTTGTCTAAGGCCTTTGTGAAAATGTCAGCCACCATCTCATTTGTTCCAATGAAGATAGTCTGCAGCATCTTCTTCTCGATCAGATCTCTTATCAAGTGATACTTGATTGCGATGTGTTTTGTCCTTGAATAAAACACAGGATCCTTTGTCAGATGTATTGCAAATGTATTGTCCATCTGCAAAATTAGAGGCTCACTCCTTGTTTCGCCCAGTTTGTTAAGGAACTGTTTGAGCCAAATGATTTCATTAGCCATCTTTGTTGTTGCAACGTACTCTGCTTCGCATGATGAATGAGCCACAATGGTCTGCTTCTTGCTGACCCAGAGAATTGCTGCTCCTGACGCGATGTTGCATCTTCCTGTCATCCTTGAGAGATGCCCAGCTAGCATCACTGTAAGAAAGCGTCTGGAACCATGCATCATGAAAATAACACAAACCAAAATTCCTCATTAATTGAAGGTATTGCAAAACTCGTTTCGCAATCTTCTAATGAGTTGAGCTTCAGGACTTGATCTTTCTTCTTATACCATTGTTGCGCTGATTTATTCAGACCGTAGATACTCCTATGCATTGTACATGCATAAGTAAGAAGTGAATTTGAAATGTAGCCTGGAAATTGATCCATGTAGACTTCCTCGTCTAGCTCGCCATGTAAGAATGTTGTCTTTTCGTCCACGATGTGAATCCTGAGATCATAAGCAGCTGCATATGCAAACAATAAGCGTAGGGACAAATGTTTCACGATAGGAGAGAAGGTCTCAGCATATTCAATACCAAATCTCTGAGAAAATCTCTTCGCTACAAGTCTTGCTTTATACTTAGAATCCATTCGATCCATACTTCAACTTGTATACCCACTTGCATTTTATAGTCTTTCGTTTATCTGGTAATGGCTGCAACGTCCACACCTGAGTCTTCTCCATCGCTGCTCTCTGAGCCATAAAGAGTAGGTTATAATTATATCATTACTATCACTTGCGTTTTTAGAAGATTATCACATAACCAAAACTGTCCATCGTTGCCTATTGAGACAGGTGGACGGTTTCAAGAATGAAAAAAATTACATTGTTGACCTATCACAGCCTTTACATGGTTTAGAGTGATGAATGGCATATCAAAGCAGAACATTCTTAAAGCATCCATCTCCGAAAAGTAGAGTTAATACGAGACGAGTATAAGAGAGAATCAGATACATACCGAATATTGGACAATGGATTAGGTCGGTACAAATCACCTTTTACCCATAGATCAATATTCATATGAGTTTAAGTTAACACCCCATGCAACTTTGGTCGTGAAATATTTCTTCTCTAATTTCACATGCAAGTGATAATTTGTTCCCATATTGAAAATGTCCAAGATGCAAGAAAAAAATATCAAACTTTGATATAGTGTTCTTCTAAAACAAATTTGGCATCATGTTGGGTTTAAGTATGCATTTTTTACAATACATGTATTTTTGTATGTGGTCTCAATACCTTTGACACGGTCTCGATAATGCGAGTAAAACTGTAGAATAGTTCCACATTACAAATGATTTCAAGAATGAAATCTAATAGGATCTTCTTTTGATCTTGCCTTAAGTGTAACATTAACATAACATATCCTACCAAAGATCTCAAGAACTTTAACACTCGGCCTCTTACCAAGAACAACCTCAAATGGTGTCTTGCCCTTGGCAACCTATTACAAAGGTAGTTAGCACAAATCAAAGCTTCACCCCAAATCTTTTTAGGAAGAGATGCATCTATTCTCATGGCCTTAGCACTTTCAAACAAAGTTCTATTTTTCCTCTCAACCACTCCATTTTGTTGTCGTGTCCTTGGACAAGAAACCACACACATCACAAAATTCTTTGAGCTTAGTAGAAATGTACTCACCACCATTGTTCGACTTGAATATTTTTACCTTGTAGTTGAGTTGATTCTCATGGCATTTGAACTTAACAAAGGTATCAAATGTTGAGAATATCATGACGTTGGAATGATAGAGCAGCAGACGATTCCTCGGTGCATGCAATATGCCTATCGGATCAGATCAGTGTAGCGAGTCGAACGACTTGACTGATCGCAGACAATTCAAAAAAGACATTAAGAGAAATTAGATAGAATAATTAAGAAATCATTGCATGTATACTGACGACAATCTGAACGCAATAAGATGATGATTTACTTCAAAAAGTGTATGAAAAGCACAAAGCAATTGTGGACGAACCGCGTGCTCAGAAAACTATTTTAGTTTTGTAATAACTATGAGCTTATTACGACTCTCAGTTTGAAAAACAAGAATTGATGTGTGAAAGCATCTAAAGTGTCTGTCTTACAGGATTATTATATATATATATATATATATATATATATATATATATATATATATATATATATATACCAATATACTAGTAAAGAGTGCCCGTTCTTTGACGGAGGAAAGGATGGGACATATTGATCAAGCAAACTTGTACATCAAGAGAATAAAGAACTACAGAGTTGGGAAGAAAGAAAAAGGAAGAACCCTAGAGGTAAGAACAAAGGAAAAGTTCGTGTCAAATTTCCATTTCAATTTGAAAAAATAAAAAAAAGTCTAGTTTTAGATATTCAACTTCTGCTATTTCCCACAGTCGTTGCAAGGATGAGATTAGCAAATATGTTCTTCAATAGAGCATGGATGCTAGACGGAGAAAAGAACTTGGGTAAAACTTTTTGTTCATGATCTATGGGTAAAATTTTGGTAATTCAAAATAAATACGAAAGCCATAAAATAAATCTCAGTGCGGTTATGCTCATTGATGATGTTTTTTTAGGTGGATTGACAGGAGAAGGGGAGAACATATGGGGTGGGCGGAGTGTAGGTGTGCTCCCTAATGGTTAAAAGCAAGTTGTTTGGGCAAGAGGCCGATGGTTTAAGTGCTCGGGGGAGATGGGTGGGTGGGTTTTGCCATGTGACAAAAAAAGGACGAGGGAGTGTTAAAAAAAGATGTGCTTCTATTTTAAAAGCCTTAGTTTTTTTTTTTTTTTTGGGGGGGGGGGGGGACTTTTTTTTGTCTCCTTTTTAAAAAAAATAAACTTAATTTATGGAGAGCCAAAAAAGCCCCTTCACTTTTTTTGTTTTATGGAGAGTGGGGGTTCACATTTTTAAGTGGATTTACATTCATATTTTTTTATGAGAGGTTTACATTTAAGAAAATGTGTGTGTGTGTGTGTGTGTGTGTGTGTGTGTGTGTGTGTGTGTGTGTCTGCGCGCGTGCGTGGGGGGGAGGAGTAAATATTGATATATTTACTTTTAATGGAATGGAGGCACCCCCTTGTTTATATATCTACACACACACACATTTTAACCTTCTTCATTTTTTTTAGGGGCATGGAGGGACCTCCCTCCCTCTATGGGTGGTTGGTCAGCCTGTGGAGAGAGAGAAAGAGAGAGAGAAGTGGGGTCCGTGGGAAAGAGAGAAGGAGTAAAAAGGACTCTAGACTCTATACTTCATACAATATATCTCATCCACAAAAGATTTTTTATATGGAGATGTGTGTGTGTGTGTGTGTGTGTGCGCACACACACACTCACTCACTCCCACGTGTGTGCGTGCGTGCGTGTGTGCATGCACGTGTGTTCCAAATCCCCCTCCCCCCCTATTTTCTCTTTTTATTGTCTCTTTTACTCCTCTCACCCGATCCCCCTCCTTTTTTTTTAATTGTGCATTTTTTGGCCCATGGATAAAAGCTTGTGGGTAACGATTTAGGAGTTAAAGCTAGTGAGTTTGGGCTTGTGGTTAAACATTCCTGAAAATGACGGGCCAAGATAGGAATTTGAAGGATTGAAAAAAAAAAACCAGTTTAAGGTAGTCAAGAAAATTTTTATGTTCATGATTTATAGGTAAAACTTTGATAATTCAAAATAAATAAGAAAGCCATGTAATAAAGATTATTGGCTAAAGTTTAAAGCACATTGAAGTGTGTGAAGAAAATAAAACCTTAACTTGAAACTTCAAATATTTAAATTTAGTAAGTGGGAGGGAGGGGGTGGGGAATCTTTTTGGGGTCCACCCCTCAATGCACACAATGTGCAAATGTATGTGGATATGCACATTCCCCATACATGCATGGGTGAGGGGGGGGGAGGATGCATGGGTACACCCATACACATGCGCAAAAATGTACATACTTTTAAATATATATATACTAGTAAAGAGTGCCCGTCGTTGACAGGCAATGGACGGCCGATGGTCGTTGATGGGTGGCTGATGGTCGTTGACGGGTGGTCGATGTATGTGTGTGTATGTACGTGAGTGCATGTGTTATATGTGTATGTGAATTTGTGTATATGATTTGTGCTTGATAGTGTGTGTGATTTATGTGGTCAATGGGAAGTGTGTGTGTGTGTGTGTAAAATGTGCGTGTGTGTATGCATGTTTGATTTATGTGGCCGATGGTGCGTGCACACACACACGCATTCGTTGTGTCAGGGGTCACACACACACAACGAAACCGCGCACACGTGCATACACACACATAGGCATGCGCGTGCGCACACACGCGTGCGTGCGTGCGCGCATACACACACACACACACACTCACTCACTCACTCACACGTGTTTGCATGTCTGTGTGCATGCACGTGTGTTCCAAATCCCCCCCCCCCCCCCCTATTTTTCTCTTTTTATTGTCTCTTTTATTCCCCTCACCCCATCCCCCTACTTTTTTTTGATTGTGCATTTTTTTGCGCATGGATAAAAGCTTGTGGGTAACGATTTAGGAGTTAAAGCTAGTGAGTGAGTTTGGACTTGTGGTTAAACATTCTTGAAAATGGCGGGCCAAGGTAAGAATTTGAAGGATTGAAAAAAAAAATAACTAGTTTAAGGTAGTCTGGAAAATTGTTATGTTCATGATTTATGGGTAAAACTTTGATAATTTAAAATAAATAAGAAAGCCAAGTAATAAAGATTATTGGCTAAAATTTGAAGCACATTGAAGTGTGTGAAGAAAATAAAACCTTGACTTCAAACTTTAAGTATTTGAATTTAGTAATCTTTTTGAGGGGTTGAGGAATCTTTTTGGGGTTTACCCCTCAATGCACACAATGTGCAAATGTATGGGGATATGCACATTCCCCATACATGCATCCTCCTCCCCAAGTTTTTTAGTTAGAAAAAGCTCATGCATGGGTGAAGGGAGGAGGATGCATGAGTGCACCCATACACATGCGCAAAAGTGTACATAAGTTTATATATATATATATATATATATATATATATATATATAATGGCATGAAGACGTTGTGCCGTTTGAAGTAGATCTTGGCTGAAGTAGTGAATGTCACCATTAAGGTTGTTAGCAGACGATAGTCGTGGGTGTCATTATCAGGACAAAGAGCTGATGTAGCTGCAGTCATTGTCAAAGTAGTTGCACAATAATAGGAATGGCTAGTATATGTGACTAGCTTAATTTTGAGTGGTGCCATGTCGGTAGTCGAGCTCGACAATTTGTCGAGTCGAGTTTGTCGAGGGGTTCGATTCTTTCAACCCTTTCGACATTTGCGATTGTTGCGTGGACATTTGTCTTCGAATCTCGTGTATTTTTGTAGATTGTGTTACAATGAGAGTAAATATGTAGCAACATGAGTAAATCAAGATTAACATGGGATTTAGGAGAGCAGAGGAGTAAATCCAACACCTCCCCTTAATATGGATCCATGAATGTCTTTTGCTCATTTTTTTTGCTTTGTCTGAGGACATTGGTCTTTCGAAAATCAGTCCTGGGTCTATTGGTGATGAGCTTCTTTGCAATTAATCAGATTATATTTGATAATGATATTATGAAGATACATTTGCTGAGTGAATATGTAAATCAACTATCTCGCTCTGTCTCTATGGATATGAATTCCTAAACAGTGGTGAGTTTCACCCAGATCAGTCATGTCGAACTCAGAAGACAACATCTGTTTAGCATCATTTACCTGATCGACACTGTTGCTGAAAAGCAATGTGTCGTTGACATATAAGGTGATAATAATAAAAGAATGCTGCAATGACTTGAAATAAACATTTGAATTGGCAGTGCTTGTCGAAAATCGGTTGGTGTATAAGAAATGAGTTCTGACACAAGATTGAAACTTAGTATCTCAATAAGAATCGGAAATTAGTTCCAAGATAGAGGTCCAGAATCAAAATTTGGATCGAGATACTAACAGCGGAAACTTACAATGGATAGTTGTGGATCGGAAGTGTGTCAGCGTAGCAGCAAGAATCAAGATGTAATACAATCTATAATAATGCACAAATGAACAAATCAGTAGTGTGGACAAAATTGCACTCTTTGATTAATAAAAAATAGAGTACATAAGTGTGAAGTAGTGCGCGAGTCTGTGAGACGCAGAAATGCAGAGCTTTGGTCGCTTATTTATTATTAGATGGATTCTGCCTTCTATTTGAGAAAAAAGTCAAACTCGAATGCAGTCTACTGACTGCTTGATGATAAAAGTGCAAACTTTATTATAGATTCACTTGATCGAATTGTTGATGATTGCAGATCAGTGATCAATACTTGAAAGTATAAGATTGAATCTACTTAATTTACTAGAGCCATCTTATACTAGATAGCCGTCGTTGTAAACAATAAATCTATGTACAAGGCAGACTCATGAATGTAGTCGTCGGCTGAGTGTGTACTCTGGTCGATCTTCTTGGAGGTGGCATCAGTTGATGGTCCGATCCTTGGTTCTGTTGCTCTTGAATGGTAACAACATCTTCTTCAGACTTGTTGTGGAATCGACTATCGACACATTGGAACCGGAGGCTCGAATTGTTGTATCTATGGTAGGAGTTGTGGAAGGCTTGCATGGAATGTTATCCTTGTCTTTCAAGTCGACAAATCCATTTTCTTCCTTGCCGCTTTCGGGATCTACACGTAGGCGATACAATCGAACACTTGAAGGTTCTTCACTGAAGGCTTAGATTATGTCCGAACCTTCTTAAAATGTTTTACCTGAGAGGCCCTTAGTCAAACATTTGTTCTGGATGTAAGCTACAGTGGAGACAACTTCAGCCTAAAAACGTTTCGGCAGTGGTGCATGAGAAAACATATACTTAGCTGACTCGACTAGAGTATGATTCTTCCTCTCGGCTAGCCCATTCGACTGAGGTGAATAAAGAGTTATGAACCGTTGTTCAATGCCTTGGCTAAGGTAGTACTCCTTGAATTCAGTAGAGATATACCGTTTTTCTCTGTCGTTGTTGATTGCTTTTTATTATCTTGTTTTGAATGATGAATGCTAAATTGCTAAAATTGAGTTTAGTTTGTCAGACGGTACAACAACATTAAAGACTAACATCCGTATTATCTAAGCATCTTTCATTTACATAGTATAGATTTGAAAAATAAAATTGGTAGAAATCTTATATAGATTTTAGAATTTTAAGTTGCTAACGTTAAAGCTTGGTTTAAGTCTAATAGAATGATGTAAGTTTAGGATGCATTGATTCTACAAGTAACTCACTTATAGGAGGTTCATTTCCTACCCAAAATGCTGGGCAAAGTTGTTATTGGTTGGTCATAAGATTGGCACATTCCTCCTATGCTCTAAATCACAGGCAATTCCTACCCTAATGTGTAGATTTTGCTGTCCTGATGGACGCACTTTCTACAACCGTAATTGCCGTTCGGCTAATTTTGGGGCTGTTTTAGGCCCTATATTATTTTGCATAATATAGGGCCCATATTTTTTTCTCTTTTAAAAAAAAAGAGATATAGCAAACGTAGTACAGAGAAAGAGCAGGGCAGAGAGAGAGAGAGAGAGAGAGAGAGAGAGAGAGAGAGAGAGAGAGAGAGAGAGAGAGAGAGCGGGAGAGAGAGAGAGAGAGAGAGAGAGAGAGAGAGAGAGAGAGAGAGAGAGAGAGAGAGAGAGAGAGAGAGAGAGAGAGAGAGAGCGCTGGGCGGAGAGAGACGCAGGAGAGAAAGCACGGGAGGGAGAGAGAGCGCAACATGAGAGAGAGAGAGCAGCAAGGGGAGGGAGAGGGCACATGAGCGCAGCAGGGTAGGGAGAGGAGAGAGGAGAGAAGGCAGGGCACATGAGCGCAGCAGAGGAGGGAGAGGAGCGGAGAGAGGAGAGAAGGCAGGGCGCAGCAGGGGGAGGGAGGGAGAGGAGAGAGGGCAGCAGGGGGGAGAGAGGGAGAGCGCAGCAGGGGGAGGGAGGGAGAAAGAGGGAGAGCGAAAGAGAGAGGACCACGTGGAGAGAGAGAGTGCAACGGGGGAGGGAGAGAGAGGAGAGAGGGCAGCACGGGGAGACGAAAAGAGTGAGAGATAACGCAACAAGAGAGAGAGAGAGAGAGAGAGAGAGAGAGAGAGAGAGAGAGAGAGAGAGAGAGAGAGAGAGAGAGAGAGAGAGAGAGAGAGAGAGAGAGAGAGAGAGAGAGAGAGAGAGAGAGAGAGAGAGACTATGAGTGAGAGGCCTACAAAAATTAGCCGAACTGCAATTACGTCAGGTAATGGCCGATTGGTCGGGCCATTACCATAAATAATTTGGTCCCCGGGCAACTCGTGGCCTCCGCCACTCGCTGCCCGGGTCCCAAATTATTTATGGTAATGGCCCGCCCAATGGCCATTACCTAGTACCTAATTCTTTGAAATTTGTGTCCTAAATCCACAGCCAAATGGGTGCATTTACTTGTACTATTAGCACTCTTTTTGAAGGCATGGTAGGATGCATTTATGAAGGCGTTTAGGTCATTCTTACAATAGATGATTATCCTTATCTATATGCCAATATTGAATGCATTCATGCCTACTCAGTCACGTTGATTTCTTGCTGCAAATTGCTGTTTCAGATGATTTGAGAGCCAAGTTTTTGTAGCCCTATTCACTGCTCTAAAAACATTGAAACAAGATTGCAGTTGGGCTCAGTGCTTTCATGTTTTTTCTTGATGATTTCATGCCTTATAAGGGCGCATACTTCCATCATAGAAGCTCGTTGGCTTCTCAACAGTTCGTAGCTCACTGCAGGCATATTAATCACCATAAACTATTGCCTAAATTTGTTGTTACAACTTGATATGAAGCGATTTTGGTGGGTGCAGTATTGGCTTTCGTAAGTAGTGATTTGTTGGCTGCCCTAGCCTGAAATTGCGAGTTCTTAGATGAGGAGTTGATTGCTTTCAGATTGCTAAATCATTGTCAAACTCATTGGTACTTGTTGCTCCAATTCTCTGTCTAACGCTCACATCTATAATAATTTTGTTTTAGAATTCTTGCTGATCAAATCATTGATAAAGTTGCTAATTTACAGCATACTATCTATATGTTTATGACGAAGATCTAAGTCACCCAACATTTGTAGCTTGTTTTCAGCGTAGAGTAGGACACTTTCCATCTTCAAAGAGGTGAATCACAACATAACTACAACATCATGTATAGTTTATAGCACTCTTGGGCGGGTATCAAAATTTTTGATACCAGCCGGGACAAGGTATTGCAATTTTGCAGAAAATGTAATACCAGTAGGGTATCAACATAAGGAGGTATAGGAGTTGTAGACTGGTATAGATCGGGCTGGTATCACAAGGGTGATATCAGCCGGTTATCAACCCGGGTATCAGCATGTACGAATTGCTTTGAATATACTTTTTAAAGTGTAATATCATAATTTAAAATATAAAAAATCTGAGATATAAAAAAAATACTAAAAATAGTACTACTATTGATACCACGACAAAAATCCACAAAATCTCCCCAACCTGGGTATCAACATGAATAGTAAAATGGTTAATACTAGTCCTAGAACCTGGTATTAGAAATCATATACCAGTCGAGTCGATTTTTTAATACCATGTTGATACCCATTATTGATACCAGCCGTGACCCTATATACCCGCCCAACACTGGTTTATAGCATAAGGACATTCACGTGAGAAGTAATTCATAAATCTTCTACTCGGGCAACTTTTATTTCATTTATTACTTAGCACCCACATTCATAGAGTAACCACTGTTTTTTTCCTATGCATTCGAGTTATTGACACCAATTGGCTTGATCAAGCCTCCAACATGTATACATAGTACAAGTAATTTCAGATCAAACACAATTTATTTGTAGACGTGTGTGATAGGAGACAACTTGAGGTGCTGACATGTGGCACCAAAAGTATAAACAACGTTGGACCAACGTTTCATCTCTTACAAAGGTTGTCACCTCAACGACATTCTCTCCCCCCTTAAGAACTTTATTTTCAAGGGAAATATCTAGGGAAAGTCCAAGTCCACCTCTCTCTCTCTCTCCCATGTGTCCTCATTATCCAACTTACCTTTCCAATGAACCAGATCTTCATAAACCAAATGGTTTCTCAACTAATGGCATTTATCAACGACTTTCTCTAGTTCCATGGGTACAAAGGTTGTTAGATCCTCTAACATGGTCCTCCACCTAGTCACTCATTTAAGTGATTAACATGGGATAATAGCTTTGGCTCCTTGCACAAAATCTAGATAACAAGCAAATCAATTGAGTTTCTTTACAATCTCGTAAGGACCGATATTTTTGGAGATAGTTTGGGATATTTTTCCATTTAAAGTACATTAATTTTGTTAGTTTTGTCCCTTTTGCTTTGATTTGAAAAAACATTACATTCTTCCTCTAATCTAAACCTTTGATTGCCTTCTCCACTTCCCTTTTCCTAAATGAAGAGTGCTCATCATCATGGATTCCTATAAAATTCTTGTGAATGCAAGCTTGACTATTTGAGGCCTAAGCTTTGAGGGCCGAGTTCTACATGTTCAAATAACTTAAGTCACTATGTGAGATCGAACTTAGGAAGATCATATCCTACAACAGAGAATACAAAATTGGAAACTAATTTTACTCTAAAAATTGCCAAACTTTCGACGACCATAACTTTTGCTACAGGACTCCGATTTGGTCGTTGTAAAGCACATTACAGAGGGAGAGGATGTTATCAAGACACTTGCCACATCTACCTTTCACCTAGGCTTCACATGTGCGAGGTGGATTGGCAGGTTTTGTTGATGCCAAGACCTAATCCAGGCAGGCGGGTTTTGGATTAGTCATTGCTAAACCTGAGAGAGAGAGAGAGAGAGAGAGAGAGAGAGAGAGAGAGAGAGAGAGAGAGAGAGAGAGCGGCAGCACGAGTGAGACCAAGCTTATGAGCTCGACTTTGAAGAAGGGGTCGGGCCCTTGTATGCTTGCTTCTATTGAGATCGAGAATGGAATGGCGGGTGAGAGAGAGAGAGAGAGAGAGAGAGAGAGAGAGAGAGAGAGAGAGAGAGAGAGAGATAGCGAATGTCACCCCAGTTAGACAAAATGGGTTTTGCAGATTCTCATTGGTCCACATTTGCCCTAAAACGTCTTTGAGGGGCAATTGAAAAGCATTTGAAGTGGGTTTGAAAATCTCATGTGCTTTTGGGAATCTAGAGAGAGAACAAGTGTTTTTAAAACTTCTTAAAAGAGAAGTTTCTAGAGAGATAAAAACAAGGAAAATCACAAGAGGAGACGAGCACCATTGTTTCTAGAGACAGAAAAACAAGGTATAAAATCGCAAGAGGAGAGGAGCGCCATTGTGAATCCCGAGAGAGGGATAGAGAGCGCAGATTTTTCAAAATTTTAGGGTTTTAAGGGTTTTTTTTTAGGTGTATTATACTTTTGGATGAGATTTAGCGATAATGTGAGTGAGAGAGAGAGAGAGAGAGAGAGAGAGAGAGAGAGAGAGAGAGAGAGAGAATGGGCCATGTGATGAGTTACAATTGGGGTTTTTTTAATTAGTAATAATTTGTATAAGTCCATGTGAAAATGTGAAAAGTTGTGACTTTTATCCTTTAATAAAAAAGTAAAATGGAAGGAACATGTGTATCTACGTGGTGCTTGTCAACACGTAGGTGCTGCAATTTATACGGAGTCCCTGAACGGCCCTAAAAATTAGGGCCTCCAAAAACTGGAAAACCGGCCAGGGCGAAAGCAGACATAAGAGGACGAGAGAGAGGGAGAGAGAGAGAGAGAGAGAGAATCATGGGTCCGAAGAAGAAGCACAATACCAACAAATCTTCGAAGAGCAGCAGCAGCGCTAGAGCATCCAAAGGAGCAGCTAAGGTGCAGCTTTCGGCTGAAAATGAATCCAAGCTGCGTAGGCTTTTGCAGAATAACAGTAATTTTAATACTAATACTGCAAACAGTTCGGAACCATCAGCAGGCGCGTCGTTGGAGATATCTACGGATGGCCAAAGGAAGCAAATTGAAAAAAGACTTAAAAACATTTACGACGCTCTGTGCAGTGAAGGATTTGACAGCTCCCAGATTGAGCGTGTCCTTGCTGCTTTGCCAATGGTAACTCACTCAAACTATTAATCTGACTAACAACTGAAATTGCCTAATATCTCATGGTAGATGGAAGATGATGCTCTTCATAAATTTCAGTTCAAATCTTACGTGATTGGATGCCTGAGAATAGTTTGGGGATCCCCATAAGCTAGTTCACAAGAATCAAGATCTCATTTCATCGTATATACTTTATTTTTTCCATATTAATCCTTATCCCTGATTATCAATAGAAATTTTTGTAGAAAATCCAATTGCTTCTGCAAGTCTTTATGGCTTTTGATAACTGGCACCACATCATGAACATATAACAGTAGAAGTACTGTATATCCTCCAATATTCACTTGCATGAAATTTCTCAAGATCATTGATGAAGACATTGAATAGCGTGGGTGATAATGAGCATGTCCCAATGTTACTATCGATCTGATTGCTGCAGGTATCTTAGAAGGGAAAACTTAATTCTTTTAATACCTTCTCATATAATTGATTACAATCACTCAAATATCTATTAGAGCTTGAAGAGCATCGAGTCTTTCCCACAATTCGTTTTTAGGGTAGGCAGTCAAAAGTTTTTTTGAAGTCAACGAAACAACAATGAAGCCAATTGTCATGACCGTTTTACTTTTTTTATAATAGTACGCAAAGGAATCAAATGATCAGCTGTTGAGTAATGCGGTCTGAATCTAGCTTGAGAAATAGATTTACCTCATTTGTTTCAGCCCGAAGGCTAAGCTTTTGTTCCACAATAGGTGCAGCCAACTTTGCCAGCATATACCAATCATGATGTTACAATAGTTTGTGACAATGTTTCCATTCCTGTTTTGAATATGGAAAGCCTTCGACTAAAGATTGGTTTAACATCTTTCTAATACGTTCAACAATTGGATGTTCACCTCGTTTGACTAAGCCATTCCATGACACATTCTGTCTTTGACTTTGAAGCCTATAATAACAGCAGCTGTAAGAAGGTTTGAAGCCTCAATATCCTTTTGCTTGTATGTTGCTTTGACATAGCTATTAATTAAAAAGATGATCATACCAGGAATTTTGTGGCGATTGAATGTGATCAACTTACATCAACCAAAACTCGTAACAATTACTATTTTGACAATGCCTAGGAATTGACCAGGTTTTAAACACTACTGCTTGTAAGTTGTTACTTTTTCAGAGGAAAGCTGGAAGTCATTTTCCCAGCAATTCTTGGTTGCTTTGGTGTGACTTGATTTAAGTGGTTTATCATTATTTCAAAGTCTCAAAGCACTTATGAAATTTTACTCCATGGTCAGGAATAACTAACTGCGGTATAGGCAGGGATAAACGAGTTCCGTCCTCAGAATTGAAAGCTACAGAAGTTCTTCCTAAGGTTATTCCCCTGTTCTTTGGAGTTGACATGATCCAAATGGATTTCCTCAAACCAGATACTTGTTAATAATACAACTATGCAATCGCTTAAATTTTCAATTATGTATCTTTTGGGTTTTGAAAGTTTTCACACTAGATGATTCTTCCAACAGGTCCAATCGATTTCTAGAATCAAGAGTGTCTTTTTCGTAGACTCCTTGTGAGTCATTTCCATGAAAAATGAGATGCACTTGAATTTCTGTCGAGAAATTCAAGTGGTATGCCAAAGAACCAATCCTTTTAAGGACTATGTACGATCCTCTCAAATGAGTGGACAATTAATAATGCTTATCAATGCACATTACTCTAGAATCCATTAGGATTTTTAATTATACCTGGTCACCCTTAGGTGCAACTATCTCTTCAGAGTTTGATGTTGATCAATCTCAAATAATTAGAATTTGATTTATGATTCGTCAATCATATTCCATCAAATTCTCAATCCACACCTGATAATGGGAGAATATGTGAGAGCATGCTCAAAATGTGACTCACAGAAGATGTATGAGTCATTCTATATTTCCATGAGAAAAAGGTTCAGACTTACATGAATCGGCTCAATCTTGGACACTTATTTAGAAACTTGTCAATATTCCTTGTTCCCCCTCATTAGCCATGGCTAAATGTGCTAAACTCAATAACCTTTGAGTTTCGATTTCGAATATGTTTAGATGGCTTCATGCTTAAGTTCCAATCTAGAATAACTTTGAGTTTTCCAAGACTTCACTGCATCAACCTTTGACTTTTGGTCCGTGCTAAATATCCAACCCCATCTGAGTTTCAAAGATAATTTTTAGCAATCCAATGTATTTCCAATTGGGGAATAATTGAAACAAAAAGATTGCATGTATCCTAATGCACATAACCCTTTAGTTAAGTCCACAATGGTTATAAGTAGTACATATGACCAACAATACATATGACCAACAATATTAGTGAATAATTTCACACTGTCAAGTTGTCCAATTGACTCAGAAGTAACGCTCTTGCTTCGCTTAGTTGTGCCTGATCTAGAAATATTTGAATGTTGGGTGTGGACATCCAATATCATTCTAAATCCAATCTTAATCAATAAGTCGAATCCACATCGAGATGTCTTATTAACTTACGAGTCATCGTGACTTCCATTACTCATTGATATGACTATGTTTTTTTATCTGGTTTATGCATGCCAAATTAACCCAATTAAAATAATATATAGTGGATTTGTAGGATTATGAGAGCAAAAAAAGTCATGATCCCACAATGATTCCCATATTTCCATAGATCTCACACAGTCTGTCCATATCCTTAACTGAGAATCTTGTAACTCAGTTAACTCTGAGAGAGTATCATCTTTTAAAGAGTGCTATTTCTCAGAAACCAAACCAAAATTTTTATCGCAGTTTATTCAAAAAAATATATTATTAATCGTGAATTTATTTCCTTGCATCAACCTCTTATGCTTCTGTTAGGAACAACATAACCACAAGAAGGCAAAGCTAGTCTGATCCACGCAGCCAAAGCACTGTCTTATAGAATGTCCCTCCTAGCCCAGTGTGAGTCTGCATGCGGTAGGTGGTATTGCTGCTGACACCCACCGTTCATGCTGCATGCATGGGTTACTGATGCATGAGGAGTCCCAGTCCACTGCTGTAGGACTGCATGGCCCCCAATTGTCATGCATGTGTTTGCATGGGCATTACTGGCCCATTGTCCTCTGCCTCCGGTGGTTAGCCGCACCTAGAAGTACTGTTGGGTCACTACAATTAGAGTCTCAACACTCCCTCCCCCTTAAGATCTATCTTGGTCCTTTAAGACAAAATCTAGATATAACTGACGAAGTATGCTGCCTTTCTCCCAAGTGGCATTCTCAATTGGCTGATCCTTCCACTTGACTAAATATTCCTGATATAGGGTATGATGTGTCTATGTCTCCTTAGAACTTAGAATACTTTCTGGCTCATGTGGAAGTTGCTGAGAATCCACGGGTGGAACTAGAACAATGTCCCTTACTAGATTATCAGATCTAGTTAAAGCCCTTCGTAACTGACTAACATGAAATACTGGATGGACTTTGGTACTGATGAAGAGTTCTAGCTCGTAGGAACTTCTCTTATTCTCCTAATAATGATAAATGGACCACAATATCTAAGAGACAACTTAGCACACACTCTTGTTTTTAGGGTTCTAGAGTTACCTGGGACTCGAAGAAAGACTTTCTCGCCAGGGGAGAACTGAATATCCCTTCTATGTGGATTTGCATAATGCTTAGCTCGATCCTGGGCTTGCTTAATGCTACGCTTAGCGTGTTCTACCATCTGGTTTAGGTCTTCTGAAAAGTTTTTGGCAGCTTCAACTTTTTCCTATTTGAATCCTACTGCTGTAGTTGAGCATGGCTGAAAACCATACATCATAAAGGGGCTGTATCCCGTAGCTGAAGATTTGGCTTTGCTATAAGCAAACTCTAATATCGGAAGATCTTCCTCCCAATTAGTCTGCTTTTTGCTAACATATGCACGAAGCATATCTCCAACACCTGATTTACTCTTTCTGTTTGACCGTTCATCTGTGGATGGTTTGTAATACTCATATTTAGTTTGGTATGGAGATGATGGAATACCGCCCTCCAAAAACCTGCATCAAACTTGTTATCATTTGTCAGCATTCACAAAAATTCCCCTAGTTATTTTGTTCACCATGTATTATAAAAAGGAAAGAGAAATAAAAAATAGAAAACATAAAAATTGAGAGTCAAGGTAAATTCTTTTATTTGGAGACCCTTCTTGCAAGATGTGGCAACTCCTAGGTAGTAGAATTAAATTTAATTTACTAAGGTCCAAAGGTCCTAAGTTAAGTTAATTTGGGTCCAAACTCTTGACATGCAAGAGAGTTATTGGGTCCCTACATTTTTAATCTCTCTCTAGACTAATTTCGTGGGTCCTAGAGACTCATGCATGGCTAGGAACTAGTTAACTACTATTCCTACCTAATACACTACATGCAAACAAAGAGAGAACTCCTACATGCCAATCGGCCTACTACCATACATTGTACCCTTGATTCTCAACCAAAAAATATAAAAAAGGGCTTTCCTCTCCTCAAGCGTTGATCTTCTTGAGATCCTTGGTGGAGGAGAAATCGTGAGAGAGGGTGGAGAGCCTTCCCCTTCCCAACATCTTTCCTCTTGGTGATTCGGTAGTATTTTCTGCATCAATTCTTGTATTTTGCTTAGTTCATTCCATCAATTTTTATGCTTTCTTGCTGTCCCGAGTTTTAGATCTTCTGATTTCCGATTTTTGATCTAGAAAATTATTTTGACATCAGTTTTCAGTTCAGGTTGGAGCTAAGATACTCCTAAGATGTTCTAGGCCTCCTGCATAATTTTCAGTTTTGCATGCATGTTGCATGCTACACGCATGTCTTGCATGTTGATGCATGTTCAACGCATGTGATCTTTTAGGTCTCAAGGCAACTTGTGGGCTTCGAAAATCCAAGATCCTACAAGCTTCCGCTAAGTTTTTGTCTAGAGTTGTGTTTTTACATGCTCTGGGCCATCCCAATTTGCATCAGTGGTATCAGAGCTTTGGCTCTTTACTATTCTAGAAGTTTTTTCATTATGTCTCACTCTCCTCATAAAGTTTATCTTGAGTCCTCCTCATACTATCATGCATGGGTGAGAGAGATTGAATTTCAATTAAGCTCTCATACAGATTTCTGGGAGATTGCAACCGAGTTAAGTCCTGAACCAGTTCCAACTGCTATAAATTCTGCTGAATGCAGTGCATGGAAAGCAGCAAATAGGAAAGCCATTTCCATCATAGGTTTATCACTCTTTTTGAAGCTAAGACTAGACTATCCTAGCTTCAACAAAGCTTCAGATTTTATAGACCGAATTTAGGCAAGATTTTGAGCATCTAGCACTTGCAGATATTGTTTATTGGGCAGATGCCATTTATGGGCGCAGATGGTCTAGGAGAAGATCCTGTTGACGAGTACCTAAGATCATTCGAGAAAATGTTTCTTCAGTTATCTTTGGCAGGTCAGCAGCATGCCATCGCGGAGGAGAAGAAGCTGATTATTTTGCTAAGAGGCCTTTCAACCTCTTATCGAAATTTCAAGACAACTATGTGCATGCATGATAACTTGACATACGAAAAGGCAAAACAAGCCTTGCTAAGAGAGGAGCAGATGCGAGACGAAGAAGAGTTCATTGCAGATGATGACATAGCCAAAGCAAAGACTAAGGATCTGAATGAGGAATCTTCTCCACAACATCTATACTATGCAGGCCAGAGGCAAAACAAAAAACAGAAAGGCAAGGGCAAGGATAACAAATGGCAAGATTGTGGTAAGGTTGGACATTCTAAAAACTCCTGTTTCTTCAATCCTTATATCTCTTGTAAATTTTGTAAGAAGACAGGACATTCAACAGTATTTTGTGAGCAGAGGCCACAAAATAGCTTATAAAATGCTTTCAAAAGTAAACAACAAGAAGCAAAAACACATGCAGTTGCTGATGCAGCTGACAGAAGCAGACAACCGGGAAAGAGCTTTCTAGATGAGAAGGCTGAGTGTTCTTATCATCAAGCACCAGAATTCAACTGTGCCTATGTTGCACAAACCTCCACCAAGTGCATGTAGAATGATACTAAGAAATGAGTGTCTATGCATGTGCCTATGAATTTGTCGCCCATTGTGGAGAAATATTGTTAGGTTACTGAAGACATGCAGCTACCTTCTATAATGAAGGAAATGATTCCAGGAGCTCACCTTGATGGGGAGTTTCAACAAACTATTGATGATTGTTTGTCTTACAGATGCAAGTTTAGTTCAACTAGTGATGTAGCCAAGTAAGGGTGCAGTTTGTCTAGAGCCAGTGACAGTTCCAGAGATGATAGTTCTTGAGCCCTTGCCAGTGTTGGCAGCATTCGAAAGTGCTGATGTCCAAATGTTGGAGTGTTTGCATCAACAATCATTTTTGAAGGAGAGCAATCCTTTAGGGGGAGCTCTTGACATCAAATCTGAAGTTGAAGAAACCTTTGATGCAGCTGAAGACTGTTCCTTACAGAGGCCAAATCTACTCACCCAGGAGGAAGTGAATGCCTATTTTGATCATCTCATTATGAGGCAAATGGAGGAAAGAAGAAGTTTATCCACTTTTCCAAATTCAGATGAGTCGGAGGATGAAGACATCTTCAATCCGCATGGAGCTGCTTACATAGTAAAGACAATCTCTACAACTCAAGGGATGCTAGGCTTTCTAGCATCAATCAATCCGAAGTACAAGTGCATGGTGAAGGTCCATTTCCATTTCCCTTTATAGGAATTGGATAAGTGTTGAAATTTTTGTGCAGCTTAAGGGGGAGCTGTTATCATTTGTAAGCATTCACAAAAATTCCCCTAGTTATTTATTTCACCGTGTATTATAAAAAGGAAAGAGAAATAAGAAATAGAAAACATAAAAATTGAGAGTAAAGGTAAATTCTTTTATTTGGAGACCCTTCTTGCAAGATGTGGCAACTCCTAGGTAGTAGAATTAATTTAATTACTAAGGTCCAAAGGTCCTAAGTTAGTTAAGTTAATTTGGGTCCAAACTCTTGACATGCAAGAGAGTTATTGGGTCTGTACATTTTTAATCTCTCTCTAGACTAATTTCGTGGGTCCTAGAGACTCATGCATGGCTAGGAACTAGTTAACTACTATTCCTACCTAATACACTACATGCAAACAAAGAGAGAACTTCTACATGCCAATCGGCCTACTACCATGCATTGTACACTTGATTCTCAACCAAAAGATATAAAAAAGGGCTCTCCTCTCCTCAAGCACTGATCTTCTTGAGATCCTTGGTGGAGGAGAAATCGTGAGAGAGGGTGGAGAGCCTTCCCCTTCCCAACATCTTTCCTCTTGGTGATTCGGTAGTATTGTCTACATCAATTCTTGTATTTGGCGTATGTTCTTTCCATCAATTTTATGCTATCTTGCTGTCCCGAGTTTTAGAACCAATCAGCCATTCTAATTTTCTGATTTCTGATTTTTGATCTAGAAAACTATTCTGACATCAGTTTTCAGTTCAGGTTGGATCTAAGATACTCCTAAGATGTTCTAGACCTCCTGCATAATTTTCAGTTTTGCATGCATGTTGCATGCTACATGCATGTCTTGCATGTCGATGCATGTTCAATGCATGTGATCTTTTAAGTCTCAAGGCAACTTGTGGGCTTCCAAGATCCAAGATCCTACAAGCTTTCACTAAGTTTTTGTCTAGAGTTGTGTTTTTACATGCTCTGGGCCATCCGGATTTGCATCAAAACTTACTATCTCGGTCATTGACTATGTCGGAAGGAACACCATATAATTTAAGTAGCCCATCTATAGACAACTTTGCTAACTTTGGAGCTGCGACGATTGTTTTGGTCAGAATAAAGCCATTTTGGTCAAATGGTCAACTATGACCCATCTAGCATCGTGACCTTTCTAGGTTCTAGTCAGGCCTACTATGAAATGCATGGAAATATTTTCCCATTTACCAGCTGATATTTTTAATGGCTGTAACAACCCTCCTCCCTTTAGACGCTCTGCTTTGTTAGTTTGACACTTTTGGAAACTAGTTATATACTGCTGGACGTCCCTTTTCATATTGGGCCATAAGAATTGCCTACGAAGAAGCTCATAGGTCTGGGTGTCCCGCACTGGGCTGTCATGACATTCATACAATACTTGGCACCTAATATCCTCTAAGTCGGGAACACAAATTCTGTTTCTGTAAAATAGATACTCATCCTGAATGGAATACTGTTTTCATTTGAATCCTCGAGAACTAGATCTCTCAACCTTAACGGTATGCTTGGGGTCTACAAACTCAGAATCCTCAACGCAATCTGGCGTATGCTTGGACTCTTCATCTCCAATGAAAGCTGTCGTATAACTTTCGAACGCTACTGGTCGTCTGTTTTGGTTCAACACCGCACCTATTGCAAAGTCACTAGCATCTGTTTTGACCACAAAAGGCTGATTTGGGTCTACTTCAGTATTGGTGCTATAACCAATGCTGTTTTGAGAGCATCAAAACTCTCCTGTTGCTCTGGCCCCTAGATGAACTCCTTTCCTATCTCCTTAAGAAGATTGGTCATGGGAACTGCTATCTGAGCATAATCGTTGACAAATCGTCTGTAGTATCCCAAAAGACCAAGAAAGTTATGAATGTCTGAAATACTATTTGGTCTAGGCCAACTGAAAATGGCTTTGACTTTATTTGGATCCATCTTAATCCCATCTCTCGAGATTATATGGCCCAAATATGCTTCTTCTTTGATAAAAAACTCACCTTTAGGGTTCTTTGTGAATAACTTATCCTTTCTGAGCAAACAGAACACTCTTCTGAGGTGAGCCAAATGCTCATTTTTAGTTTTGCTGTAAACTAGAATATCATCTAGAAAACCTACCACAAATTTCCCTAAATATGGTCGAAGAACACTGTTCATCAGGGTCATAAAAGTCTACGCATAAACGCATAGACCCTTCTTTCTTTTTAACTAATAGGACAGATGTTGCCCAAGGTGAACTGTGAATCTGTTCCTTATTTAAATATTCTGTTAATTGTTTGGTTATTTCCTTATCTTTTGACCGACTTGTTGGATTTACTCCTCCTACTCTCCTAAATCCCAATTTTAATCTGCCTCCATTCATGCTGCATATTTACTAACGTTGTCACACAGTCTGCATATTTACACGCAAATTCGCACAGACGAAGAAAAAGGCAAATGAATCGTGACACTGTGTTCTTACACAGGTTATGGTGACAGGCGAAAAGGGGACACTACCTTACTGAATGCCAAAAGTGCCCTAAAAGCTAAGGCACCCTGTAAATCTTATCCTAAGGCCATTCGTAAGAGTGACGCACTTTTGCATCATCACCAACGTTCACTTCAGTACTAACTGACGTCGCACCCTTTTCACGCTCACCCTATGCCGCTGCGCTAACAGATTGGACAACAACTGCAGCCACCCACGATCTCTTACAGATAGCACATCCACTCTGTACTTTCACATCTGCACACCTGTAATATTATGTATATATATTGGATACCATATGAGTATTCATAATGCATCGAGATGAAGAGATAAGAAGAGACTAAGAGGAGAGGTTTATTTTTATTCCTCATTACAGACATAATAAGCTTCGTAGGGCACGCGGTTTCGTCCGCTATTGTATTGTGTTCTACCGCATTATTAACATGTATACATGATATACTTAATCTGATACAGCTCTTTGTTCTGCATTCAGATCTATGTTAATATTGCTATGCTTATTCTTCATTCTGTCTGATCTTTCTAGTTGCTCTTTCTGGTAATAGACGATTAACTTTTAGTCTTGTCTTTCGCGAATCATTCGCGACTAATTATCAGTCGAGCACAGTCTAGCTCTTTGCGAATCATTCGCAACAGATAATTTGTCTTGCAATTCGCGACAAATTATTCATCTAGCGCTTCATCCATTAAACGTTTGGCTACGTAATCTAGAATGACTGTGATTTCTATCACTAAAGTTCTGTTCGTTCTGATAGGCGTAGTCATGCTTAGGGAGAGAGTCAAATAATTCATTCCGCTGCGCACGAACATTTTCTGTTCGAGTTCGCTTCTCATTCGTTTTCTCGTTCGTGTTCGTCATTTATTCTTCCCCCCTCTCTCCCAACATGGTATCAGAGCTATCTTCATAGCTTGATTGGCCTCAACAGTACAAGACTCTACTAGCCGATAGAGTAATTATTTTCTTGTTCTGTATTTGTCAGTATCAGATTTTCATACTTAAGTCACTGATAGTTTCTTCTATCACTTAGACTAATTCTTCCACATGGATTCCCAAGGGAAAGCCAGTCCTCTCATGGACAAGCTTGATGGAGCCAATTACCATCTGTGGAAATTTAAGATGAAAAGTATACTAATGGCAAAAGAATTGTACGACGTTGTTACAGGTGCAGAAGGGAAACCCGAAGCGGACAACGCGGCAATCGCCGGATGGAAGCTGAAGGATGGAAAAGCTTTCGCGCTGATCATCCTCAACATCACGGATACACAGATCGGCCATGTATCCGAGGCTTAGACATCGAAAGAACTCTGGGACATCTTGAGCACGCTATACGAAGTGCGAGATATAGCTTCTAAGCTACATCTCAGGAAGAAATTCTACTCCCTCAAGATGACGAATGGTGATTCTCTGAAGAATCACATTAATCAATTCAAGAACCTGTTGAGACAAATGGCCACTGTCGGATCTGTCATAGACGATCAAGACGCAGTAATGCAACTGCTTACAAGCTTGCCAAGTTCTTATGATAGCTGGGTGATGATCATCACGACTCATCCAGAATTGACTCTTTCGAGAGTCATCACTATGTTGTTGCAGGAAGACACGCGAAGGAACGAAGCCTCGAGTTCCTCAGCTGATTCTCACGCCTTGTACACCAACAAGAGCACGACAAAGCAGAAGAAGAAGAAAGGCCCGAAGCAATCAAAGCCAGACCAGAAACCAGCTCAGCACAAGGAACAGTCGAATCCGCAGACGAAGAAGAAGCTGTTCTGCAGATATTGCAAACGAAACAACCAGACTGCCGAATACTTCAAGCGAAGAACAACAACAAAGGGCAGTCGAACAAGTGGCAAATGCAGCTGCAGAAGCTCCACAACCCATTCAAGAAGCGGATCATGATGCCTTCATGACCAACCATCAAGGAGCATCTGGCGACAGTTCTTGGTTCCTGGATTCCGGAGCCACTCAGCACATGACTAGCCTGATTGGCTGTTTCGAGTCCTATACACCTCACAATACCCAGAAATTCGTTCACCTTGGCGACAATAGCACACAAGCTATTAAAGGTGAAGGCACTGTAAGATTATGCTTTGCAAACAATCAATCTAAGCTACTCTCTAAAGTCCTGTATATACCTAAGTTATCTACAAATCTGCTCTCTGTAAGCAGAATCACAGATCTAGGACACAGAGTAGAATTCGAATGTGATCAATGTAAAGTAGTTGATAGGACAGGCAAGATCCTAGCACTCGGAAAGAGGCATGGATACTTGTATAAATTTAGTCATTGCTTTTCTGCCTCTAGTCAAGCTCTCAGTACTTCAATTCATTCAAATAAAGGTTTACTTTGGCATTATAGACTTGGTCATTTAAATTATGCTGCTGTACAACGAATGATGTTGTACATTCAGATATTTGTGGCCCAATGAAAAATCCTTCACTGAAGGATGCCAAGTATTTTATAACCTTTATTGATGAATTCTCCAGAAGAACTATGGTGTATTTCATAAGGAAGAAATCAGAGGCATTCAACTGCTTCAGAATCTTCAAGGAGCGTGCAGAAAAGGAGACTGGAAGGACAATCAAGGCCCTAAGGTCAGATAACGGTGGAGAATATATAACTGTCGAGTTCAAGGAGTACTACCAAAGCCAAGGCATTGAGCAGCAATTCATCACTCCTTACAGTCCTCAGTCTAATGGCTTAGCTGAGAGGAAGAACCGTACTCTGGTCGAATCTGCTAAGTGTATGCTAGCACATGTATCGTTGCCCAAGAGATTCTGGGCTGAAGCTGTCTCCATTGCAGCTTACATCCAGAACAGATGTTCGACCAAGGCTCTCTCAGACAAGACACCCCACAAGGTGTGGACAGGCTCTAAGCCTTCTTTGAAGAACCTAAGAGTCTTTGGGTGCATTGCCTACGTGTAGATCCCAAAGGACACAAGGAAGAAATTGGACTTCCAAGGTCTAAAGACCATCCTGATCGGATATACTTCGTCTGATAACACTTACAAGCTGTACGATCCTGATACCTAGCAAATCTTGTATAGCCGGGATACAGTCTTTATCGAGGATCAGTTCGTCGACCTCAAAGGCAAGGATATTGCTCAAGAAGAACCTTCATCACCTGCCATTGACACGACAATCCGAGCTTCTGGCTCAGGCATGTCTATTGTCGACCCACTTCGAGACAACGAATCAGACGAAGATGTTGCTACTACCCAGCAACATATCCCAGGAGCGGTTCATCAGTCGAATCCTCCCAGAAGATCAAGCCGAGTGCGCACACAGCCCACAAGTTATACTCCTGAGTCTGCCTGTCTTTTAATGCAGGAACCGACGACAGTCGAAGAGGCACTTAGCCAACCAGACTCTGATCTCTGGAGAGAAGCTATGGACAGAGAGTATTCCTCTCTGATCAAGAATCAGACATGGTCATTAGTCGAAGCTCCTATTGGCTGCAATATTATTGATTGCAAATGGATCTTTAAGATCAAATATAATGCCAACAGAGCGATTGATCGAAGGAAGGCTAGACTAGTAGCACGAGGATTCACCCAGATCCCGAATGTCGACTACAGTGAGACTTTTAGTCCAGTCATCAAACATTCGTTGATCCGAATGCTCCTGTCTTATGCTGCAGCTGCCAACCTCGAAGTACATCAACTTGATGTACAAACAGCCTATCTGAATGGAGTTATACAAGAAGATATCTACATGATCCAGCCCGAAGGATACGTTCTGGAAGGCATGAAGAATCATGTCTGTAAACTCCACAAAGCACTGTATGGCTTGAAACAGTCTGCCAGAGCTTGGTTTAAGAGGATCAACACATTCCTCATTGAACAAGGATTTAAACCAAGCACTGCTGATTGCAATGTTTATTCAAAGTCAGTGCCGCAATCCTTCATTATCATCACCTTGTATGTTGATGATATGTTGCTCTTCAGCAACAATGCCAATATGGTCAAGGATTCGAAACAGATGCTGTTCTCAAACATGACTGATCTGGGCGAAGCACACTTCTGTCTTGGAACTCAAATCCACAGAGACAGAGCAAATCGACTGATTTACATCACTCAACAAAGGTATCTTCATAATGTTCTTAACATATACAATTTAATGAACTGTAAATTAGCTCACTCACCAATGGATCCAGGCCTGCATCTGTCAAAGGACCAACGTCCCCAGACTAAGCAGGAAGAGGAGCAGATGAGAGATTATCCGTATCGATCGATACTTGGATCTCTCATGTACGCAATGGTCTGTTCAAGACCAGATATCTCTTTTGCTGTCAGTTCACTCAGCCAATACATGGCTAATCCTGGAATTACCCATTGGAAGGCTCTTATTCGAGTCATGAGATATATTCGGGCTGCCATGGACCAGTACATCTGCTATGGAGATGTCAGCAACGACAATCTTCATGAGCTTAGTGGTTATTCTGATGCAAGCTGGGGAGGAGATGCAGACCATTGTAAGTCCACATTTGGATTTACATTCTTCTTCAATGGCGGTCCGATTTCATGGAACAGTCGTAAGTAAACCTCTATCGCACTTTCTTCTACTGAAGCAGAATATATTGCTGCTTCTCAATCTATTAAGGAAGCGTTTTGGTTGAGAAATTTGCTGTCAGACATCAATCTGTATCAGTACAGCCCTACAATTTTGTTTTGTAATAATTAAAGTGCTATTGTCTTATCGACCAACCCTAGATTTCATTCTAGGAGTAAGCACATTGAGATAAGATATCACTACATCAGGGGCAAGGTTCTCGACAGAGAGGTGAGCTTAACGTACTGCAGAATGCAGGACATGGTTGCAGACATTTTCACGAAAGCACTCAGTGTTAATGCACACAATAGATTTTGTGCATTGCTCAGTCTGAACATCAAGGCATTCACGGATCCAGATTAAGGGGGGGTGTTGGATTTACTCCTTCTACTCTCCTAAATCCCAATTTTAATCTGCCTCCATTGCTGCATATTTACTAATGTTGTCACGCAGTCTGCATATTTACACGCAAATTCGCACAGACGAAGAAAAAGGCAAATGAATCGCGACACTGTGTTCTTACACAGGTTATGGTGACAAGCGAAAAGGGGACACTACCTTACGGAATGCCAAAAGTTCCCTAAAAGCTAAGGCACCCTGTAAATCTTATCCTAAGGCCATTCGTAAGAGTGACGCACTTTTGCATCATCACCAACGTTCACTTCAGTACTAGCTGACGTCGCACCCTATGCAGCTGCGCTAACAGATTGGACAACAACTGCAGCCACCCACGATCTCTTACAGACAACACATCCACTCTGTACTTTCACATCTGCACACCTGTAATATTATGTTTATATATTGGATACCATTTGAGTATTCATAATACATCGAGATGAAGAGATAAGAAGAGACTAAGAGAAGAGGTTTATTTTTATTCCTCATTACAGACATAATAAGCTTCGTAGGGCACGCGGTTTCGTCCGCTATTGTATTGTGTTCTACCGCATTATTAACATGTATACATGATATACTTAATCTGATACAGCTCTTTGTTCTGCATTCAGATTTATGTTAATATTGCTATGCTTATTCTTCATTCTGTCTGATCTTTCTAGTTGCTCTTTCTGGTAATAGACAATGAACTTTTAGTCTTGTCTTTCGCGAATCATTCGCGACTAATTATCAGTTGAGCATAGTCTAGCTCTTCGCGAATCATTCGCGACAGATAATTTGTCTTGCAATTCGCGACAAATTATTCATCTAGCGCTTCATCCATTAAACGTTTGGCTACGTAATCTAGAATGATTGTGATTTCTATCACTAAAGTTCTGTTCGTTCTGATAGGCGTAGTCATGCTTAGGGAGAGAGTCAAATAACTCATTCCGATGCGCACGAACATTTTTTGTTCGAGTTCGCTTCTCGTTCGTTTCTTGTTCGAGTTCGTCTCTCGTTCGTGTTCGTCATTTATTCTTCTCCCCTCTCTCCCAACACGACTAACCCGATAAGGTGGCTTAGCTATGGTGCCGGGTACTAAATTAATTGTTGATTTACTTCTCTACTAGGTGGTAAACCACTAGGTAAATCATCATCACGATACTCATTCAACATAACATCTAAATCTTTAGCTTTATGAAATACGTTACTAGAAACAGTTATTAAGAATAAACTGCAAGTCATGGAAAAGTACCTCATGCTGATCATCTGCCATAAGCTCGATGAGCTTTGAGTTGCACGCCAAAGGACTATTGGAAACTCCATGCTCCCCATGCAAGTGAACCTCCCGACCGTTTTTCTGAAAGCTGAGGGTATTATCCTGATAATGCCTTTGGAGAGTGGGGCCCAAGCCTCCCCAAACCTAGACTGCTGACCATCGTTTCCCATCTCGGAGCCCACGGACAAAGCCCCTGACTTTTTGATCGTCATCTATGCTCTTAAGCTTAAGGATGGTTTCTCTCACAAAGCTATCTGAATCCAAAACAAGAGTTGAATTAATGACATTATGCAAGGACCCAATGTCAAATAGAACTAAAATACTTCTACCACAAAGCTGTCCACGCATAACTATCAAGGAAGTGTCAGGAAATTGATACCCATGCTGTGCCGCTTTTGATAACGTCACTGGAGGAGCCGTGACCACCTTCCGCACCACATAAACATTCATCAATCGAAGAACATTAGGATTAGCTTGTGAGATCTCTTCCACTCCATTGGCTGCTGCTGCTGCTGCTTTACTTGAAAATTATAAGTGGTTCTCATCCCGATGTTGTCCTTGCCCTCTCTTGGTCCTGTGGCGACAACATAGAGCATTGATCCCCTTGGGCATTAGGTCGCCCATACAACCCTTTGCCTTTCGGAGCACCAACCCGTTTACCCTTTTGGCCACTCGGAGCTTGCCCTTGTCCTTTTCTGTCATGTGCCATACCTCTCAATCCAAGCCAAGCAAGCTAGAACAAGGAGGCAACCACCACACCTATGTTGAAGAGAACCAAAGATGAAGAATAACCACAAGCTGCAACAGAGCTCATATCAAAATGAAGCTCAAGAGGAGATGGATTCCATAATGGAGAGTGAGGAGTACATGAATTCATGTGATGGGGCACATGAGACCTAGCAAGATCAAGATCCCAAGGCTCACATTCACAAAGGTGGAAGAGGAGATGGAGCTCCTAGTTCTCTCAATTGCAAATGAGCCAAAAGATCCCAAAAGTGATGTCTCTTGCCTACTTATAGACAAGTCCCCTAACTTAACTAAACATAACTATCTTGAAGGATAGTTAGCCCTTGTTAATTATAATCTAGCCTACATTGGGCCCTTAGTGGCCTATTATCCTCATTGATTACTTTGAAGGGCCTAAAGAGGGAACCGCCTCGTTCTTAAGGCTAATAGCTCCTTTTTGGCCTACAAAGCTTACAATGGATATTTTAAGGCAGTGATAAACACTGATGTACTAGAAGTACATGACACTCCCTCTACATAAACATTTTTGTCTTAAAAAATGAAGACATCCACTTAATAGCTCCAGTAATACAGTTAAGTAGTATCAATCGAGAATGTCATTCCCAACAGCTTCATGGCAATAGTCGTGGCCACTTCTGAATAAACGAGCTGTTGACCCAAGAATTGTCTTCATTAGGAAGGTTCTTCCAATGAATTAGATATTCTTTGATTAGCTTCCCATTTCGCAATACCTTGTGTCGATATCCAACAATTTTGGCAAGTTCTAGAACCATATTACCCTCATGATCCAACGGTGGTAGAGTAGCAGTTGCAGTTGAGTGTTCTCCCAAACTCCTCTTTAGAAGAGATACATGGAACACACGATGCATACGGGTCGTTGATGGTAGATCCAGTTCGTAATTCAACTCTCCAATCTTCTTCACAATCTTGAAGGGTCCATAAAATCTCGGAGCCAACTTTTCGCTTTGAGTTTTCTTCAGCTTAGTGTATCTATAAGGTTGTAACCTTAAATACACAAAATCCCCTTCAACAAAATCACGAAAAGTCCGTTTTTGATCAGCATATTGCTTCATTCGTATATGTGCTCCTTTAATATGCTCCCGATTGGCTCTCAAAATATCATTCATGTGCTGAACCTGGTCCACAACTGCTGGAACTACAACCTCTGACAAGTCCGCACTAATGGGTTGTAATGGTTCATGGCCATATAATGCAAAGAAAGGTGTCATACCAATTGACACATGTGGAGTGCTATTATAACAAAATTCAGCAAGGTACAACCAACCGACCCACTTTGTCTGGTGATCCGAAACAAAATGTTGCATTAGTGCCCAACTTGTCCATTAAGACCTTCCAGATTGTGGAAATAAACTTGCCATCTCTATCGCTCACTATCTCCTTCGGTATTCCATGTAACTTGAAGACATTTTTCAAGAATATTTGTGCTACTTGGGCTGCACTATCAGTAGTTTAATAAGGTAGGAAATGTGCATATTTTGTAAGCCGATCCACCACCACATAGATACCATCATATCCCCCAGTCGTTGTTGGCAAGGAAGGTATAAAATCCATACTAATACTTTTCCAACGTTGTGTAGGAATAGATAACGGATGCAATAAACCTGGTTGCTTGACATGTTTCACCTTATCACACATTCCTGCACATTTGTGTATATAGCTTTCTTCATACCAGCCCATTTGAATAGCTTTCGAATGGTTTGATATGTCTTCAAAATTCCACTATGCCCAGCACTTGGAGATGAGTGTAGCTCATATAATACTTGCAGAATTGTTACCAAAGCACACCAAAATAGGCACCAAATATCCACTTTATTGATTTCTCTTGAAAGTACATATTAAGTTACAACCATAAACACATAAGAGCATTGCTGCTAAGTCTCCTCCCAGCCACCTGCTGCATAGACTATGATGAGGAATGCCTCTCTCTTCAAGCACCCACTTAACCCTGACCTTTTCCTAACGTCGATACATGGTCAGCCCCATGCACAATCAACACTTGCCACTTGGTAGTACCGTGACATGTTGACAAGCAAGTAGGACCGTCCGACCTGTGTCACTCATGCACTGGACCAAGTGTTCCAATGAGCATATGACACATGTCTTGTTGACTGATTAGCTCTCCTACTTTTTAAGAGGTCAGTCTAGTAGTCTATAAATTAAGACTCGTTACCCTATACCAAATACAAGCAGGTCAACAAGCTACCGAAAACATGCTATTTACATTTTCTTACAAAACACCACATGCCGGTGTGAGCCATTTCAATATTTACAATTTACAAGTTCGACGTGTTCACACCGAGGCAGGAATATAAGTACATGACAATTTTCCTATACTGAGAGATACATTGGGTTAGGGATTTTTCCATGACTAATCTCTCCTAGTGTAATAGATCCTAACACCACAGTAGGGCAAACACTAGCTGATCCACCCAACCTTGCCTACTCCCTGATATAGAGTAAGCCCCTCCTAGCCCAGTGTGAGGACTGGTAGCATGCAACTGCCAAGTGTCGACCACGTGGCACTGACGTGGCCCACTGCACGTCGGGACCCAACTGGGGGCCCTATCCTGTTGACAGGGTCCCTAGGCTGTGTTAGGCCTGCCATGGCTATGGACCGTGCTGGGGCACACTACTCACACTGTCTTGCCCTGTTGGTCATGTACGCTGGACATGACCCTGACTATGGTATCTGACCTATCTGTGTTCTCTAGGGTTCGGCACTGGTTACGAGCTCGTAACACTCCCTCCCCCTTAAGAACCGTCTTGGTCCTCTAAGACAAAGTCTGGAAAAATCTTGCGAAGGACGCTGCCTCTTTCCCAAGTGGCATTCTCAACAGGCTGATCATTCCACTTGACCAGATATTCTCGGTATAGAGTATGACGAGTCTGCGTCTCTCTACTATCAAGAATCTCCTGTGGTTCATGTGGAGGTTGTTGAGGATCCAATGGGAGAACTAGAACACTGTTCCCTACCAGATTGTCTGATCTGGTTAAGGCTTTTTGTAACTGACTTACATGAAAGACTGGAAAAGCCTTACTGCTGTGTGAGAGTTCTAGTTCATAGGTGACCTCGCCTAGTCTCCTACTGATGGTAAAGGGACCACAATACCTTGGAGACAACTTAGCACACACTCCTGATTTGAGGGTTTTAGAGTCGACTGGGACTCTCAAGTAGACTTTCTCACCAGTGGAGAACTGCACATCCCGTCTGTGTGGATCTGCATAATGCCTGGCTCGATCCTGGGACTGCCTAATGCTACGCTTAGCATGTTCTATCATCTGGTTTAGGTCCTCTAAAAAGTTTCTGGCTGCTTCAACTTTTTCTTGTTTAAACCCTACAGCTGTGGGTGAGCGTGGCTGAAAACCGTACATTAGCATAAATGGGCTGTATCCCGTAGCTGAATGTTTGGTACTGTTGTAAGCAAACTCTAATATCGAGAGATACCCCTCCCAATCAGTCTGCTTCTTGCTGACGTATGCACGAAGCATATCCTCCAGCACTTGATTTACCCTCTTTGTTTGACCGTCCGTCTGTGGATGGTCGGTGGTACTCATATTAAGTTTAGTATGGAGATGATGGAATACTGCCCTCCAAAAATTTCCAGTAAACTTACTGTCCCGGTCGCTGACTATGCCGGAAGGTAGACCGTACAATTTAAATAGCCCGTCTACAAACAACCTCGCTAACTCTGGAGCTCTAATGGTTGTTTTGGTCGGAATGAAATGAGCCATTTTGGTCAGACGGTCAACTGTGACCCATATAGCGTCATTACCCTTTTGGGTTTTAGGCAGGCCTACTATAAAATCCATGGAGATACTCTCCCATTTACCAGCTGGTATTTCTAAGGGATGCAACAACCCTCCTGCCTTTAAACGCTCTGCTTTGTTTACTTGACATTTCTGGCAACTGGTTACATACTGGTGGACGTCCTTTTTCATACTGGGCCAGAAAAATTGCCTACGAAGAAGCTCATAGGTCTTATGTATGCCTGGGTGTCCCGCACTAGGATTGTCATGACATTCATATAGGACCTGCTGCCTATAATCCTCTGAATTGGGGACACATACTCTATCTCTATAGAGCAAGTACTCATCCTGAATGGAATACTGTTTCCATTTGAATCCTTGAGTCAACTGACCCTCAACCGCTGGGGTTTGCTTGGGTAATACAGGCTCAGAATCCTCAACGTCATCTGACGACGTATACTCGGACTCATCATCATCCTCAACGGAAGCTGCCGTATTCTTGGATGAACTGGCACCAGCCCCTGGAACTGGTTCTGGAGTCTGTAACTGTTTGCTCTGGACTGAGTTCCAGATAGTAGAGAAGAATGCATCATGCTGGCATTTCCCTCTCAAGGACTCGAGTAACTCATTACGAGTCTGAGTAAAACTCAGCTCGTTTATCATAGGCATTCTGCTAAGGGCATCTGCTACTGTATTGAATTTTCCACGTCTATATCTGATAGACATGTCAAACTCTTGCATCAACTCTGCCCAACGAGCTTTCCGACCTCTAAGCTCAGGTTGATTGCAAAGGTATCTGAGACTCTCATGGTTTGTCAGGACCTCAAAGTTGGCACCATACAAATAATGCCTCCAAGTCTTAAGGGCATGGACTATAGAAAAGAGTTCCTTTTCATAGGCACTGTACCTAGTCTGAGCTGGCTCGAGTTTTTTACTCTCGAACGCAACTGGTCGTCCACCCGGAGTTAGCACAACACCTACTGCAAAGTCGCTAGCATCTGTTTCGACCACAAATGGCTGATTGGGGTCGACGACCTTTAAAACTGGTGCTGTAGCTAAGGCTGTTTTGAGAGCATCAAAGCTCTCCTACTGTGCGGACTCACAAATGAACTCCTTTCCCTTCCCCTTAAGAAGATTTGTCATAGGAACTGCTATCTGAGCATATTCCTTGACAAATCGTCTGTAATATCCCGCCAAACCAAGAAAGATCTGAAGTTCCAAAATATTATGAGGTCTCAGCCAACTGAGTATGGCTTTAACCTTATTTGGGTCCATCTTAATCCCATCTGAAGAGATAATGTGACCCAAATATGCTACTTCCTCAACGAAGAATTCACACTTGGATTGTTTAGCATAAAGCTTATGCTTTCTGAGTAGTCGAAACACCTTTCTGAGGTGTTTTAGATGCTCCTTCCTCGTTTTGCTGTAGACGAGGATGTCATCTAAAAATACGACTACAAATTTACCCAAGTATGGTCTGAGGACAGTGTTCATCAAGGTCATAAAGGTAGCTGGAGCATTCGTGAGCCCAAATGGCATCACCTTAAACTCATAATGCATCTTGACGAGTCCTAAAAGCTGTTTTCAAGACATCTTCCGATTTTATACGAACTTGATGATATCCCGATCTGAGGTCTATTTTACTGAAAAATTTAGCCCCGTCGAGTTGATCAAACAACTCGTCTGCCCGAGGCATAGGGTATGTATTCTTAATTGTGACTTTATTGAGGGCTCTGTAATCTACGCAAAGACGCATAGATCCCCCTTTCTTTTTCACCAATAGGACTGGTGAGGCCCATGGTGAACTACTGGTCTGAATTTGGTCTTTCCCAAGATAATCTGTTAACTGCCTAGTTATTTCTTCATCCTCTGTTCGGCTGACCCGATACGGAGGTTTAGAAATAGGTGCTGTACCTGGTAGTAGGTTTATCACATGATCTACCTCTCTGCTGGGTGGTAAACCATGTGGCAAATCTTCAGGAAAAACATCTTTAAATTTAGACAATAAAGTTTCTAATTTACTGATTTTCTGCTGTATAGAACTGGAAATAGAAACTTCAGGAATAAACTAAAAGTCACATAAGAATACCTGATGGTCTTCGTCTCCGATTAGCTGACAGAGCTCTGAACTACAGACCATAGGACTGTTGGGAACATCATGCTCCCCATGCAACTGGATCTCTCGGCCTTTATGCTGAAAGCTGAGGGTGTTCTCCTGATAGTTTCTGTGGAGGGAAGGTCCTAAACTGTAGAGCCAATCTCTCCGGAGAACAATGTCTGTGTGATCCAGGTGCATTATCTGAAAGTTTATTTCATCTTGGTACCCCTAAATACCAAGATTCAACTTACTTACCATAGTTTCCCATATTTTTTTATCTTCACCTATGCTGACTAGGTACTTCTGGTAGTTTAAGCTTTTTAACCAGGGTGTAGTTGATGAAATTATGGGTTGCCCCATCATCAACCATAACTCTTACTGACTGGTTACCAACTTTCCCATGCATACGTACTAGGTCATGCGGCCCAAAGCTGAAGGGTCTCGCTAGCATTGCAGAGGTCAGCTGGCAACAACGTTCATGATCTTCATGATACACTTTGATCTCGGAAGCTGCCGAGTCACTGGGGAAACATACAGTCTGAACAAGATGAACTTGTTTTTTATCTTTCTTATCTTTTTTAGTGAAAGGCCCCTTGGGACACTGTCTGACTGTGTGTCCCTTGCCCATACATACAAAGCACAAACGTTCTTGTTTGGCTTTCTCAAAATCATCTGGTTTTAAGGGCTGTATGAGTGAAGGGCGTTTCTGAGGAGCTTCACTTTTAAATTTATCTTGGTTCTTTCTTTTTAGAAATTTCTTTTTAAATTGAAAGTCTTTCTGAGAAGGCTGCTCAGAAAGTGGCTGCTGTCTCGCCTTCTTCCTGCCCACTGAATCATCATAGATTTGAGCATACTTGAGAGCTTGCTCAAGGGTAGTAGGCGAGTTTCTCTGGACCTCTACTTTATATTCATCTTTGAGGCCACAGACAAATCCCCTGATTTTTTGATAGTCATCCATATTTTTAATCTTTAAAATTGCTTCTCGATACTGCGAGATATATTGGATGAGGGACTTGTCCATTACTGTTCTTTCCCAGGCTTCCCAGGCTCTATCAAGTTCATTTTCTGGTAGAAATTCTCTTAGGAAAGCTTCTTCGAAGGCTTTCCATGACCGGGGAGTCTGCCCAGTCTCCTGGACATTTAACCACCATTTATAGGCCATAGGCCCTAAGGAAAGACTGGCCTCAATATCTTGCAAATGGTCAGGGGTCTGTTTAAGAGCATGAATGTTCTTCCATTTGCTGAGGAAGGTTTGTAGAATGTCTGCATTTCTATCCTTCTCTTCCCCATTAAAAGTAGGAGGCTTTAAATCTTTAAAAACACTGGGGTGAGACCGTAAAGTCTCACCCGAAACTGATGGAAGTGGAGAAGGGGATAACTGAGAAGTGGAGGGAAGGCTTCCTTTCGCGGAACTCAAAATCAAGCTTTTGAGTTCAGCGAACGAGTCGTCCACACTGGACTTGAAATTGGCTAATGCCAACTTCAGTTCATCCACGTCTGTTACCAACTGGAGAAACTGCTCCTTGGTAACCAGTTCGTCGAGTTCTTCGGCGAACTGTTCCTGTTCTTCCAATTCCATGGGTTCCTTCCCTTTATTGTAAGCCAAGGCTTCTGTTTCAAGTTCGTCGAAGCCTCTCTCCGGGGGTTGATCAGGTCCTTGAGGAGTGGTCATCTTCGGAACTGAAAGAGAGCTACCTTAACTTCTGAAAGAAAAAAAGTCTAACAGACTAATTTACAACTGTACAAGGGAAAGGAAAGATGACTTAGCTGTTTCTGAGGACTGTACTTCCAAAGAAATTACGAAGAGGAACCCTTTCAGCTCTTTTCCCCAAGATTTCCGACCTGCTGTCCCGGAAAATGCCAGTTTGAAGCTTCAAAACGGTGCCAAATTTCCTGCTTCTTGAGTTGAGTAGCTGACTAATCTGATTTTAGGTGTGGGGCTCCAACAAATTGAGTAAAAACCGGAATTTTTAAACAAAAAATTCGGAATTTTTTGTATCTCTGCCCTCTCTGGCTGGATAGCCACCTGTCTGGCCCAATTTTCTGAAATTTAAGGCCCAATCTTTGTTTGAATCTCTGATCTGAACTCAGGCAGTAGGTCGCTGGTCTGTGACAGTCTAGTTTGATGTTCAAACTACTGAAAAATCCTCAAAAACTTTGATGAAAAACCAATTTTTCACCTCCCTGTCCAGCGCTGGCCCTGTTGGGAAAATTTGCTCTGAAATCCCCTCAAAATTTCTCAGATTCTTCTGGAAATTCAGAGGTAACTTGCTGTTTCTACAGCGATGGACCTGTACTATCCTTCCTTTCCAAAATCCGCTCAGCTCTACTGAAATTCCTTTCTAAAAACTACAATCAGATCCCTGAAAATAGAGATAGATTGCAACCTGTCCAGCGATTTACCTACAAGAAGGAATTCTACTTCCTACAACTGTAAATTCTCAGTGAATTTCAAGGGTTTGAAGGCTGCACCTACAACGATTCTCCTCCCCTAATCTTTTCTGAGAAACTAAGAAACATTTCCTATCTTCTGATAGCTTTCTCTACTGCTGCTCCTGAACTCCCTAGGATGGAGATGGCTCTGATACCAGTGTAATAGATCCTAACACCACAATAGGGCAAACACTAACTGATCCACCCAACCTTGCCTACTCCCTGATATAGAGTAAGCCCCTTTTAGCCCAGTATGAGGTTTGGTAGCATGCAACTGCCAAGTGTCGGCCACGTGGCACTGACGTGGCCCACTGCACGTCGGGACCCAACTGGGGGCCCTATCCTGCTGACAGGGTCCCTAGGCTGTGTTAGGCCCGCCATGGCTATGGACCGTGTTGGGGCACACTACTCACACTGTCTTGCCCTGTCGGTCATGTACGCTGGACACGACCCTGACTGTGGTATCTGACCTATCTGTGTTCTCTAGGGTTCGGCACTGGTTACGAGCTCGTAACACCTAGGTTTCCCAAGCCCTATCAAGCTCGTTGGCATGCAAGAACTCTCGTAGGAAAGGTTCCTCAAAAGCCTTTCATGACTGGGGTGTCTGCCTAGTCTCTTGGAGGTTCAGCCACCACTTGTAAGCCATGGGACCCGAGGATAGGCTAGCTTCTAGGGCGTGCAAGTGGTCAGGGGTTTGTGTTATGCATTTATATTTTTCCCCTTGCTAAGGAAAGTTTGAAGTATGCCTGTGTTTCTGTCTTTTTTTCCCCATTAAATGGTGGTGGTTTTAAGTCTTCAAAAGTGCTGGGGTTTGATTTGGTATCTCATGAGTTGGCGAGAATTGCGGGATGTAAGAACAACCGAGACATACTAGGAGCTGAAGGAGTAGGAGGTACTAGACTAACAAACAAACTTTTAAGTTCAGCAAACGATTTATCCTGTTTAGTTTGCATGCTGGCTAAAGTCTGTTTTAAATTGGTTACTTTGGTTTGTATTTGCTCGTATTGTTCTCTAGACAAATTCCTTTGTGTTAAACATCTCATACTCATCTATGTCCATTGCAGTCGTTCCTGTTTGAAAACAGATGGCCTCTTCTTCGAGCTCGTCCATGGCTCTTCCTGTGGAAATTGGATTTTCCTCGGGAGTCTTCATGTCAGAGTTTGAAGATGAAAGCTAAAATGTAAAAGATAAAACGTAAAAGATACTGAAAGTAGAAAGGACAGGAACTTAGCTCTGATCAAGCCCACTCGCCAATAAAACATCAAGAGTATTCCCTCAGTTTCTTCGAACGGTTGTGGCCTTGGAAGCTTTAGCTGCAACTTCGCTTCTTAGCTGCAGCTTGCTGGGACAAGGGCTTCACTGCAACATGCAATAGGTTTCTGACGCTGGCTGGAACAGTGCTGACACCGACTGAAGGTTGGCAATATTGCATGCACTGATTGCTAGGTTGCATGTAGCACAAAATGCCTTTGACAAAATCTTCTTAGTGCGCTGGAAAAACAGCAAATGAAAGTGCGCTGATTGGCTGACTCAGAACGCTGGAAATTAAATTCCGAAGTGCGCTGGAAAGGCCCCAAACCTGAAGCAAATTGGGCGCTACTCTGACTGCTGGAAACGCAAACTTGGTAAGCTGATTTGGGCGCTGGAAAATCTATATTGGAGCACGTATTAAACTGAAGGAGGTACGCCTAAAAGTCCAGAACTGAAACTGCTGAAAAATTAGAGAGGTGAACGCTGAAAAATCAGCGATTGAGGGACCCTGCTGAAAGTGCGCTGAAGAAGGCTGAAAAGATGCGCTGATTTGCTGAGAAAAGTGCGCCTCAACTAGTATGCAAGGGAGCGGTGGAAAATCTGGAATAAGTGCGCTAGAAAACCTGCAAGTAGGGCGCTGGAACAGCTTCTGAGATAGGGTGCTGGAAGGGCGCTGGACCTGCTGAAAGATGCGCTCCAACTCGAAGAAAGGAGGGCGCTGAAATTCCAGCAAGGATGGCACCCCTCTTACTCAATCCTCTCACTCCAATTGCTTGATCCTGTGAGCCACGAAACTGAGACACTGTAGGCAAGGATGGCTATGGCTATGATACTAGTGTTAGGAACAGCATAACCATAGGAAGGCAAAGCTAGTTTGATCCACCCAGCCAATGCACTCTCTTATAGAATTCCCCTCCTAGCCCAGTGTGAGTTTGCATGCGGTAGGTGGTAGTTGTTCATGCTGCATGCATGGTTGAACTATCATGTTCTTCAAGTTTGCAATATCAATAATGCAAATCTCTATCGTCTAAATACCATAATTATTCTCAATAATCCGTAGTTTTTGTAATTTTTGATGTTACTGATGATTTGCTTGATCTGTGACATATGCTCATTATCCTTGTGAGTAAGAAAGTGCATCAAGGACCACTTGGATAAGGCACCTAGCACAGGATTACCCATTTGGTTTGATGTGGGCTAAACTTAGATCTATTGCAGTTTTAGAAATGGCCATCTAGAGTCAATATATGATTTTCCTGTTTGCATTATTTGGGTAAATCAATTCTATATAATTTACAATTGAATTCACTGTATCTGCAGGGACAGCAGACGCTGGAGTCAGCTTTGGATTGGCTTTGCTTTAACTTATCGTCAGAGGAGCTGCCCAGAAAGTTTTCAAGTGGACTTACTGCTTCTGCACTTGAAGGTACTATCAAATAAAAAGTAAGAGCTGTAGCCAATTCATCCTTTCTCTGTTTCTTTTTTGTCGATCTATGATCCCCTTATTTTGGTCTTTGTTTAGTTGCTCTATTTGCCTCTGAATATTTTGCTACTCGTGAAATGTAGGGGAATCTGTGCAGCTGCTATCTGTTGCTCGGCATGATTGGACTTCTGCAGAACGTTCTGATGAGGTTGACATCTCTTTGGAGAAATATATCATACTTAATCCAAGGGAGAGGAAGGATGATAAACAGGAATCAAATGCAGGACAGGCAGATTGGATACGACAATATGTTGCTCAAGAGGCAGAGGTACCTTGTAAACCACTATGAGATGTTTCTAGTTTGAGCTCATAACCTTTTCATTTTAGCAGCTCTTCCTAACAGAGCCACAAAACCAAACATGGTTCCCTAGTGGCCTTTGCTTTCAACTTTTTGAGACTGATCTACATGCTGCCTTTGTTTCGGACTTACCATTAAATGTTGGCTTCAAGGAAACAGTTCATGTGAGTGTAATACTTTTAACTTTGAAACCATCTAAGAGACATGACTTGGCTACTTTTTAGATGCAAAGGTATGCCTAGTGTATTCTACAGCAAGCATATTGACATTTAGTCATCTACTCTAGCTTCCTGAACGCTGAAGGTTATAGAAGACCACTCAAGTAGAAGCCAAGCTTAATTTGCAAGAGACATTTGAAGCATAGAGCCTGATGAAGTTAGGAAATGTTGTTGAAAATACAATATGCAAGTGTGCTTATGTATAGCTTTTGAGAGATACACAGCTCATGTTTAAGGTTGTATTCTATTTGAGGTAATGAACAGTAAACGATATACGTTTTGCAGTTTTGTGAGTGCCTAGTTTACACATGAGCCATTTGAAAGAAGGGTTTTTTCTCAATCAAACAAGCTTCTTGATATATATCATGGTGCACAATTTGTGCACACAGTGTAAGCTTTATGGAAAGATGACTTTGGCCTTAAAAATGGGCTTTTAAAAGCTCATGCAGTACATATTTCAAGTTAACATATTAGGAATGTCCCCAGGATGTAAGATCTTATAAGATTCTTAGTTTCTTATGACAATCACCACAATTGTTGATGCTAGATACCATCAGCTGAGATCTCAACATTCATAACTTACCTTGCTTTGGAAGAAATGCAATTGTATAATGTGATGACATATTTTTACTAAAAATACTAGTCACTTGATCCCTTAGATATTAAAGCATTTCGCTTGGGATGTTACCAGGATAATGATGCTGAGAGTAGCAAATCTGAGGGCAGCAGTGACCTTGAACCACAGGTATACAGTAGTTGTTTTTGCTTTTGCTGATTTTTATCTGCAACAGAATTAGGAAACTTTTATAATGATTTTTGCTTTTCATACTGAAATTTCTTACATCAGATGCCAAACATGATCATTTCAGAGTTCATGAAGTACATAATAGGTTAGAATCTGGTAAAAAACATTGAAGGATGAAGTTTCAGCTCTTATTTCCAAGATCTTATAATTTCAGGAGCCAGAGATGCGCTGAAGAACAAGAATCAAGGAGGATTTTTCACTTAGATATGCATATAAAATTCATAAGTGAAATGTTGTGTACAAGTGAATACATGGTGAGGACTACAATAATTAATGAAAAGAAGAGGCTCAAGAAAGAAAGATTGTATTCACATGTATGTGCATGCAGATCAAGCAATAGCATGATGGAGTACCTTAATCATGCATTATAAAGTTGTACTTTATTTCTGACAGTTTCAGATCTCAAAATTGGAAATATATGAGAAGAAGAAATGTCCCTCACTACATGGGCCCAAAGTATAAGTCAACCTATCACAATTACTGGGGAGCTCGAGTTGCCAATTTGTCAGGGACTTTTGATTTGCTGGTCGTAGATATGTGGGTCAGTGGCAGAGTCCTAGTCACTCGAGCTAGTGTAGTTGATGTGCCATTTGGCAAAAGTGCTATAAATGCATCATTATCAATGGTTCTAACTTGTCTAGAGCCCAAACTATATAGAGGGGTGTTACGTACCATAACGGTACGCCCTTCAGTGACGGCCTCGCAAGGGGCAGGACGCAGGTCTGGTGTTATCGTCATATTTTAGTGCCACGCGTCATCATCTTAGGTGGTCACGTGTCGCCGGTAGGACCGTGCTTGATGGGACCCACTATGCTATGCCTATATAGTGGTGGGGCTTCCCTTTTGCCATTCACTCAGTCTACCCGGGAGTTGGTGGATGGAGAGCACGTGCATCTCCAAGCCATTGTGTCAGAACTAGGGAATTCTATTGCAAGATGGTGGTTTGTTGAAACCTGTTCCTTGTGGATAGTAATCAACTTATCTTAGTGAGGACTGAGATCCGTGGGTGACACAAGGGGAAATTCACGCTAACAATATATTCTTTTGAGATAATCTCCGGCTGAGATTTTGGTAGTGAAATAGCACTCTTTGAGAAATATTCTCTCTTAGAGGATAACTGAGTTATAGGATTCTCAGCTAGAAAAGTATTGTGTACAAATTGTGTGAAATCTGTAGAGATATGCTATGTAGTGAATCTTTGTGTGATCATACGACCTTTTGTACAAACTTTTATTTCTGTGGATCTACAAAGGATTTCTTGGACTAAGTTTATTTGCATGCATAAACTAGTCGCTAAAACATAGGCATATTGATGAGAATTGTGTGGAGACAATTTCTCGCTAGGTTATAGTACTTTCTCGATGAGAATTGCATATTGACCTAGAATTGATTTAGATACAGATTAAATGTGGTGTTTTGGTACCACACCTAGACATTAAAATATTTTCTAAATCCGATACAGGTAACCAAGTCAGGAGCGCTACTTCTGAGTTAGTTGTTTGAATCAACAATTTAACCTCTCTTATGGATATTGTTGTTGAAATGTATTGCTTATAAGTCGCAACCTTTATGAGTCAATTTTGGATTCATTTAAAGGTTTTTGTGCATAGAATACACGAGAACTTTTGGCCTTATCTTTTTCTGATTGGAAAGGATGGAATGCTATACCGGAAGACTCAGGAGAGTTGGATAGTTGATGGTAGCCAAAAGTTAGAACTTCACGTAATGAAGTTCCGGTGAATCTTAAGTTATTCTAGATTAGAACTTAAGAGTAAATTCTAGACGTATTCTAGATTGGACCCTAACTTTGGAATGACACTTTATGCCATGGCTAAAGTAAGGTCATTTTTGGATTACAATCCTTAAGTAGGCACCGTAAGTGAGTTGGAAAAGTCTGAAACTTTCCTGCTGGAAAGGACTTTTTGGAACAACTCGTGTGTTCGAAGAATTGTGAGGCACTCTTATGATATGGTATGGTCTCGGGAATCCGGAAAGTTGTAATTGGAGAATCATAACTTAGACTCCACATTTTTTAGATCAATAAGAGAGAACTGTGATCATGATAAGATTACCCCAAGGACGCATGACCCTTCCCTAGGCGGGCCAAGGCTGCTTGTCTCATATTGAAAATAGGACCACTGAAAAGCACCCCCAGGTAGGTATAAGATGAAACCACTCTAGAGGCTGATCCTCAAAGGTAAACTCTTGTCTCAGCATAAAGGATCTGGAAGTATTGAAGAACATAACTGTTAGAATCGAAAAGATTCTCTAATCGGAGCAGACTAATCTTATTAGTACTCACACAAATCATCAATCACAAGCTGAGGAAGAAGAGAGACTGCAAGAAGCTATCCTTCATAAGCTGGAAATTGAGATAACAATGGAGGTGGGCGCTCATCTACTCTTATAGAGGCTGTCCACAATGAAAAGCAAAAGCTATCCTTCTACAATAGCAATTGAAATGCTAATTATGAAGTCTTAACAATAGAAATCTATGCTAACTTGGTTAAAATAGATTTCTATACTATTCTAGCAAAATTGGTACTTAGGTACCTATACTAAAAATAGATAGTACCTATACTAAAAATAGAAACGGCCTTCTAGCATGCAGGCTGGCCTCTACAATGAATTAATTAATCCATTAATTTCTAACACTCCCCCTTAATGGATTATTTATTATCAATCACAACCAAGTCCTTTGGTTACTAATCTGGCTCAATATAACCATTAAGTTTAAACTTGGTTCTATAAAATAAAGAATCCAACACTGAAGCCATAAATGCATAATGCATTTCTTCATCTTCATGATAGTGTCCACTTGACCATTTTTATCTCTTAGCTCCTTGTTGACTCGATTCTCCCTCATCCAACATTTGACTATCTTTTATAGTCTCAAAATACCATCTTGGTAACTTCTTTGTAGGTGACGTAGAAGGAGAATATGTATCAAATACTCTTGACCTTTCCTTCCGTTTACCAAGATCCACCTGTGTACTCACCCTTGGTAGAACTTGTGTAGAAGCTGTATCACATGGACATGTATCTTCCTGAACATCATCTATAATAGGAGTTTTTGATGAAGGAGAAAATACATCCTCCTCATGATCTTCTAGGGTAGAAGACTCACTTTCTTCAAATACAACATCCCTGCTCATAATCACCTTCTTACTAGTAAGATTATAAAGGCGATATGCCTTCTCTTCCTCATCATAACCAAGGAATAAACACTTGATTGCCTTTGAATCAAGTTTTTGACCATTATCTTTAGGAATATGAGCATATGCTATACAACCAAAAACTCGTAGATGATCCACTTTAGGTTTGATACTTGTGAAAGCTTCTTCTGGAGTTCGATTTAGAACAACTTTTGTAGGACTTCTGTTAAGTAAGTAAACTGCTGTACTAACTGCTTCGCCCCACAAATGATTCTTGAGGTTCTTACCTCGTAGCATGCTTCGAACACTCTCCACAATAGACTTGTTCTTTCTCTCGGCTACTCCATTATGCTGTGGTGTATCAGTCGAAGCAAATTGTCTCTTGATTCCATGTTCTTTGCAGAATTCCTGGAACTTTGTAGATATGAACTCACCTCCCTTATCTGAACGTAGAACCTTGATTTGCTTTCCTGTCTGCTTCTCAACAAGTGATTTGAACTGAGTAAAGAACTTAAAAGCTTGACTCTTATACTTAAGCAAGTGTATCCATACCTTCCTGGAAAAATCATTCACAAATACCATGAAGTAGGATGCTCCCCCTATAGACTCAGTTTGCATGGGACTACATAAGTTTGTATGAACAAGCTCCAAGATCTCCTTGGTTCTATATGCTCCATCCTTAGGAAACTGCATACGATGATGCTTGCCCATAACACATCCTTCACAAATTTTTCCTGAAGATACAATATTAGGGAAACCTATTACCATATTATTGTCTTTTAGAACCTGTAAGCTTTTATAGTTCAGATGTCCAAACCTTTCATGCCATATCCTGCTCTCCATACTATCAGAAGCTGCACAAACTTGATGATCCGATGTAGTCACATCAAGTTTGTAAAGTTGACCTTCCAAAAATCCTTTGACCACAACTTTGTAACCTTTGTTTTTGTCTTTGATGAGACACTTCTGATCGTCAAACTCAACTTTCATATTCTGTTTAGCTATAGCGGAAACTGAAAGTAAATTCTTTTTTAAGCCTGGAACATAGAGAACGTTCTTAATTTCTCCTATATTCCCTGAAGGTAAATGTACTCTCACTGTACCTCTACCTTTGATATCGTAAGAAGAATTGTCTCCAAGCTTGACATGTGAATTTACACTAGTGTCATCAAACTGTGTGAACCACTCACGATGTGGTGTCATATGTTGCGTTGCTCCAGAATCAATATACCAACATTCTTCAGAGATCTATGATGTTGAAGCTGAGAATAACTCATAGCACCCCACAACTTCACTTTTGTCTTCGTCTTCAATGAAATTGCCTGACTGCTTCTTTTTGTCTTGGATAGCCTTCTTTTTCCTGCACTCAAACGCAAAATGACCATACTTGCCACAAAAATTACAATTGCCCTTTCTCTTTGGATTAGATTTGGAACTGTCTCCTTTTTCCGTATTGTCCTTCCCTTCCTGCTTCTGATCCTTTTTGCCTTTCTTACCTTAATTCTTGGAAAAGAATCCCAGTTCCTTGAAGTCTTCCCTAGACATCAAGTTTTGTCTTCGTAATTCCTCTTGAAGTAGCAAACCATTGAGCTCGTCAAATGTCGGCGATCTCTCCCTCAAACTTAGTGTCATAACAAAGTTCTGATATTGTAATGGCAAGCTATTCAAAAGAATTTGTACTAGAGTATTATCAAGTACAATTTCCCCTATAGAAGACAACTGATCTCTTAGATCCTTCACCCTGGTAATAAAATCCGTAATGGATTCTTTTGATTCCATTTTCAAGGTATGAAGCTTATTGTTCAAGAACAACGCTCGAGACTTACTTATCGTTTCATATGTGTTCTTAAGGATATCCCATGCATCCTTAGGCCCAACTGCATTCCTGATCAGAGGAATAACCTTATCCTTCACAGATAAGTTGATGATATGATGCGCACGTTGCACCCGTTTCTCAAATGCCTTCTATCTTGATCATTGAGACTGTGAGCCATCACCTCTTGTCCCATGACAATTTCCCAATAATCTTTGTTCTGAAGGATATTCTGAAGTTTGAACTTCCACAAGCTGTAGTTAGATCCATCTAACTTGCTTGATTCTGGAAGAACAGATTCATTCAGACTCCCTGTAATAGATCCTAACACCACAGTAGGGAAAACACTAACTGATTCACCCAACCTTGCCTACTCCCTGATATAGAGTAAGCCCCTCCTAGCCCAGTGTGAGGACTGGTAGCATGCATATTGCCAAGTGTCGGCCACGTGGCACTGACGTGGCCGACTGCACGTCGGGACCCAACTGGGGGCCCTATCTTGCTGACAGGGTCCCTAGACTGTGTTAGGCCCGCCATGGCTATGGACCGTGCTGGGGCACACTACTCACACTGTCTTGCCCTGTTGGTCGTGTACACTGGACACGACCTTGACTGTGGTATCTGACCTTCTGTGTTCTCTAGGGTTCGGCACTGGTCACGTGCTCGTAACACTCCCTATCTTTGTACAAAAATGACAGGCTTTTTACTAAGAATGTACTTGCATGGAACAATATCTTCCTCAGATAATACATGTCCAATTGTTGTCTTCCCTGGATATCACCTGTCCAGGTATTGCATGCAACAATTTTTGAGACAGATAATACCTGTCCAGATCTTGTCTATCTGGTTTCTGCTTGTCCCAGATACTGCCTTCCTCAGTTCTGCCTGCATGCAGAAATCTGATCACTGCCTGTTCGGATACCACCTTCCCTAGCTGCTGCCGCCCTCAAGAAAACTTGTCTTGGACACTGTTTCCTCAGCTACTGCCTGTCCAGATATTACCTACTCAGATACTGCCTTCTCCAGCTGCCGCCGCCCTCGGGAACACCTGTCCTGATCGCTGCTGCCTCAGGTACTACCTGTCTGGTTGTTGCTGCCACCTTCAGATGAACCTGCACCACATAAAACTTGCACAAGAAAATACCTGTTCTGCTGTCCTAGATGTTGCCTCCCTTAGATCTGCCTGTCTGATACTGCTGCCTGTCCAGAAGATACCCGTGCCAGATGTAACATCCACCAGAAAAACCTGCACAGGATGGCGCCTCCATCAGATGCAAGCTTCACCCAATAGCACCTCCACTAGATGCGACCTCCATCAGTAAACCTGTAGCGCTGATCTTCTCCTTCCTTTCCTAGATCTCGATCTTAATGAGATGGCTCTGATACCATGTTAGAATCGAAGAGATTCTCTAATCGGAGTAGACTAATCTTATTAGTACTCACACAAATCATCAATCACAAGCTGAGGAAGAAGAGAGACTGCAAGAAGCTATGCTTCATAAGCTGGAAATTGAGATAACAATGGAGGTGGGCGCCCATCTACTCTTATAGAGGCTGTCCACAATGAAAAGCAAAAGCTATCCTTCTACAATAGCAATTGAAATGCTAATTATTGAGTCTTAACAATAGAAATCTATGCTAACTTGGTTAAAATAGATTTCTATACTATTCTAGCAAAATTGGTACTAACTTAGGTACCTATACTAAAAATAGATAGTACCTATACTAAAAATAGAAACAGGCCTTCTAGCATGCAGGCTGGCCTCTACAATGAATTAATTAATCCAGTAATTCCTAACAATAACTTTGGTCTTTGAGATGTTCACTTGTAATCCCCATCTAGCACAAAAGGTATGTAGACTGTCCAAGTGTCTCTGTAGTTCCTCCCTGGTCGGTGATAATAGAGCTACATCATCAACATATAAAAGTATGGCAATCAAGATATCACCAAGGCTACAACCCAGACCATAATCCCGATTGATAACCTCTTCAAGCTCATCAATGTATAATCCAAATAAAGTAGGTGATAACTTATAAGGAACAACCCTGTTTCACCCCAATAGTGCTCAACACTGGATCTGAGATGCCGGACTTTCCTCTGAAACAACCCCAAACTCTCTCATATAGTGCCATTACTGCCAAACTTGTATCTTGGTCCAAGTGGAAAGATCTATGAGTGAGGGATGTGGAGACTGGGGAGAGAACTCATGCCAAAAGGCACCAGTGGAGGAGCTGTAGATGAGATTAATGAGACATCTGCCTTCATTAGATGCATAAGTGCATTTTTATTGCGAAGAACACAATGGCATATACGACACACATCACGGAAGCCATCTCGACAGCTGCATATCTTCAGAATTGACTTACAACCAAAGCCTTAGTCGACAAAACACCCGCCGTTGGATCCAATCTAGATCCACCCTCCATGGCCTGTCCTGGGTTGATTTATATCAACAATGGCTTGAGGTTAACGTACAAAGGATGTCAGATCCTCTAGTTGAACTAGTTTATCTTGTAGAATCCATTCATCCTTTCTTTTAAACGACTAATGTGGAAGACTGGTTGAACACTAATTCCTTGAGGAAGGTCTAGTTGATATGCGTTCTGATTGAGTTCCTTTACAATGTGTAAGGGCCCAACATAACGAGGCGACAACTTAGGACATTTTCTAGTCTTCAATACATGTCTTTTGGGACTTTAAGATATACCCAATCTCCTTCCTTTCGCTTTTGATTAGCATAAAACTGGGCTCTATCTTGAGCCGTTTTTATGTTATCGCGAGCAACAAGCAACATTTCTTGCATATCATGCAGGAAATCCACCACCGCTTTAACCTTAAGCTCTCGAGGCTGAAAACCATACATCAAAGTGAATGGACTAAAACTCGTCATAGAGGGCTTTGCACTATTATACTCAAACTAGATCATGAAGGGTACTTTTCCCAATCTGACTGTCTCCTAGAAACATATTTGTTGGAAAATAAGTTGTGCATTAATTGAATAACTATTCGATAGTAATTGTCGACCGAATCGTAGATAGTAATAGCGATAGTTAATGTGATAACAAACTCATCTCACTACTGTCACAAGTACAACTATACTATCATTCACAAGTGCGGAAAAATGAATGACAATTGGGATTGTTATGCCAGCACTATCATAATAGCGCATCTTATTCTACTATAAATTTCGCTCATTTCTTCCTTGGTATACATATTTTTAGAGATTGTCATCATAGATTGATTTATATCAGTCAACAAAGATACATTCATGATTTGCTATTCAAGCATCAAATGGCCATCTGCAAACCAGCCAAAACCCCAATGGATCCAAGTTCGAAATGTTTGAAGAACCAATGTTCCCAGTCTTTTGAAGAAGTTGAGTAGATGAAACAGTATCCATATCATTCAATTATTGGCTGTCTCATGATTTTTTTTGCTACTCGTCTATCAGCTCAACTTCCTCATCATAAAAAAGTGCATATTGCTATGGAACTAATTCATATTCAACTCATTAGAGGTTCTAAACTTTAAAATGACCCTTGGTAAAGACGCTTTTATTTTTTATTTTTTGATTTCGTCCAACATGTGGCCCAATCAAAATGCATATATTTGAAATCTACGTAACGTAGCTCATTTAAATTAAGAAATAGAAATAAAATTTCAGAAATTTTCAAATTGCCACTGGACATCATGGAAACATTCCATTGGTTGGCTTTGCTTGCCCTGAATGTGCTAATTTGTCCGACGGTAGTATCTCATGTTAAAATACTTAACCATACTAGACCTGACATTGCTTATTCAATTAGGGCTGTGCAATCAAAAATTATAATAGATCAATAGATCAGATTAGTTTCAGGTTGTGTCAAGTTGTTAAGAAGCTCATTCTTCTTCTTCTTCTTCTCTCTATTCCACCATAAGCGTAGACTGATTAGTAATAAGCTGTCTTGTTAGGAATTAATGTTTAATTTGTACCCCTAATGATAGTTTGGCCATGCCTGCGTGCTATTATAAGGGGCCATTACTATTTATAATAAATTGTTTTTATTAGTCATGCGTGTAGGTATGCGCACTTCTACTAGAATAGGACTTGAATTTAGTACTTAGAAATACATCTTGGGTCTTTACCCAAAGGTAGCAATAATAGCAATCAGCTTTTTGCCTTCAGCTTAGGAGATTATTTGAGCACGTAATGGTTAGTTAGGGGATTAGGAAGTAATCCTTGTTGTAATGTATTAGTGTTTCTTTTGATACTAATGAAATGTCAGCTAGGAAACATGATCAAGGTAGCTAAATCCATATATATCGTAGATGTGCAGGCAGAGTGTGTGTGGCTTCTAACACTCTGGTCCTCCTATGTTTCGATTACAATTTGAAAACTTCCATGGTTTTCGACTGTAAATTTCTCACCCTCCAAATGTCTCCTTATAATATGGTCCTCTTTCAAGACCTGTAGAGAAACAAGTAATGCATGACATGTCAATAAAAACTGGCAAGGTATGAATTGTTAATAAAGATATTCTAAATGAAAATAGAAATTTATACCTGGAATGCCGCAATCTTAGGTGCCTTCCCATTTAGTTGGATAGGGTAAGCTTGTAACATTGATTGTTTTCACTCCCACGTGTTTTTGGTTTGTAGTGTATCCTGTCTATAGTTGACCGGATCAGTATAGCTTTGCGCAATGTTATTTTTGCTTCTTTTCAATTTATTAGTATGTTGTTCTTCTGATGTGTTGATTGATCGTTTCTGAGTTCAGTTAACACTAAGTAAACTATCAAGTTGTTTTTTCAGCCATTAGTCCTTTTTTGTTTAAAAAAAAAAATTTGCAATCTAAAACGCATGATCCAGACAGTGGATTATGATCCGCTGTAACTCTGACACACATACACACATACATATCTATCTATCTATCTATACATATTATATATATAGGTATAGACACACACACACACACACAATCATACTTTCAACTTATGTGCACACCATCACATACCACCAACACCAACCTTTGTCCATCACTAGCCCAAACATATGCTGAGAGTATCGTCCTGGCTTGCAATATTGAACCTTCAAAATTACTCAATTGCAAGTTAATACATCATCTGTACTTATTATTAACTTCAGTCTTTGGGATTTTGGCTGTAAAAGATACCTTTATATATATTTGATATTTTTCTGTTATTCATGAGAAATGTCACCTATTTTCTTATGGAGAGATTCTGGTGGTTGTTAGTTTATAGATCCTGTTACTCATGCAAAGGAAGTCAAAACAGAGCTATTTTTGGCGAAGCAAGCTGCAGCAGATGCCAAAAAGGCTGGTGACAAAGACAAGCAGACGACAGCAAGCTACCTCATAAGAAAACTGAGGAAGGAGTTGGCATCCTTAGGTAATTTCATCATCGTATACTTACTTTCTTCTATGTTCTGTACATATTCTGTTTTGGTGAAGTTTTGCATGGGATTGAAGAAGCGAAGCATTGATGCCTTTAGTGGCTTCTGAAGTGCTTGTGATTCTTGCTTGAGGGAGGCCTTTCTTCAAGCCGCAGGAGATTTTTTATTGTGCAGTTATTCATAACATATTCTGTGTACTTTTTGGAGCTTGTGAGAAGATGACGTGATGAAGTAGTGTTTCCATATGATTATTGCTTTTGAGCAGGAAGCTCATTCTAATCTCTGTTTTATCCCGTCAGTGAAGCAAGTTGAAACATCTTAGCACAGAATTGAAGATCATTAATACGTTCAAATATCCCATAGGCATTAATGTCTGTATATCTCTTGATCCCCAGAATATACATGCAAGTTAATTTTTGGCTAAGTGTTGTTTAATTGTCATCAAGTTAGGTTTTGAGAATGTGGTTGTGTTATTGATCAGCTTGATTTGAAAAATCATGTCATTGGCCTCCACTCCCCCTTTTCATCAACTTACAATCATGGTTTGAGCACCACCTTTTCTGTGCATGTGTGGCTTATCCCATTCTGCTTTTTATTTTAATTTCTAAAGTTTTTTGGGATGTGTATTAAAGAACAATGCAAGGTAAGTTATATTTTACGTTTGTACAGCATAGCAATAAATAGGCTAGCGTGACTTTCTATAGCTGCTTTTCTATCAGATTACACAGTGCTAGTTCCTGCTGTTTGTAGGCATAGCTGACGATGATGCTCATGGAACCAAAGAAATGGATAAGACTGAAAATGAAAGGTGGAGAAGGTTGTCTGAAGGTATAGTTCATGATGTGGATACATTCCCTAGCCTATCCATTGATGGAGGAGCTGAAGGTTCCAGTAGTTTTATTCCAGCTGGTGCGAACAATCAGGTGGGGGATGCCGGGCCCAGGCCCACCAGATCAACTCCACAGGTTACATTCAGTGGAAATTCCAATGGAGTGGGCCAGCAGGCCAAGGGAGCAAATGTGGCTTTGGATTTGAATTCAGATTCACTCGAAACCAAAGTAGAGAAAAGTTCGTCAACTGAATCAGGAAAAAAAGAAACTGGTTTTGAAGGAGTGAATCGTTGTGAAGATCCAGAAGCTACATTGGATGGAGATGAAATGCTGACATTGTTTGAAGAAGAAACATCAAACATGGGGTCTTTGCCACAAACTGTTGTTGAGTCACAAAAAAGGGATAAATTTATCCCTTGGGGTACGGAGGGATCAACCTCAAAGAAGGATCTAGTTGTGCAGGGCAGAAAGGGCAGCAAAGCCACTTCTCAGGTATGCCACTGACGATAAGTTGCCGATTTTACATTGTCTCGTGGGCATTTGGCTTTTCATTTGCATGCACATGCATCACCATTCATTACTCTTTGCTGCTTTGATATTTTGTACTTTGTACAGAGCCACTTTTTGGAGATTATTCCCACTTTCTAGTACTTATATGGTAAGTTATTGTAGCCATTCTGGTTCATAGAACTTTCGAAAGAATGAGAACGATTTATCTTCTCCCCATGGTCCTGGAATATGTTTGTTTGGAAGCTTGTTCAGAGACAGTTGGTAGCCAGTCTTTAACATGTATATTTTTCTCAAAAGATATTCTAATCACTAGTAATCTGACTGTCTTTGGCAGTCCTGTAGATATTCATGTCAATTCTGCTACTTAATGATGCATGCATTGTTCTCCTTTAGATGCCCCCTCTCAACTATTTCGATATCAAGATGATGTGGCTGTAAACTTTGTCCCACTTGAGTTCTCTATGCTTAAGTTATGTTGTAGAGTACAATGTGTTTGATTTTGTGTCACAAAGGTATCTAGTATATATAGCAGGTGCATAAGGGACACCATAAGAATTAGTGGCATTACATAAGTGGGTGGCCAGGACATTTTGATCCAAAAAGGTGTAACTAAGACACATTTAATACCAACAGAGCGGAAATGTCAACATTTTGATTTTATGTTGGTATGTATGAATGTGAAGCATGGTTGCTCAGTTGCTGTGAAACTGCCCTACAAAAATGCAAAGCAGCCCTACATATGCGACTTTGTCCTTACAAAGTACAAAACTGCCCTGCAAAAATGCCTAGGCAGCCCTACAAAGTGCACCTGCATCCCTACATATGCAACTTTTGCCTCTAATAGTTTACCTATAGTCCTACAAAACGTGACGTTGTCTCTCAAATTGCAATTTCTGCCCTACAAAGAAGCAACTTTTGTGATTTTTGACTACAGAAATACGACTTTGCCTCTAAAAGAGAAACTGTTTTTTGCTACTTTTGCCTCTAAAAGTGTGATTTCTGCCCTTACAGAATGTGACTTTGTCCTTACAAAATGTGCCTTCCGCCTCTAAAAGTGATACTTTTGCTCCTGCTACCTTACAAAATGTGAAGTGCCTTAGAAGCATAGTGCACCAACTTGCCACTTCACCCTTGTCATTAAGAAGAATGGGAAAAAAAGAAAGAAAGGTCTTGTCTTGTGAAGCAAGAGACAAATTCATTAAAGGGAGAAGAGTCGCTGCTGTGTCTCGCTGCTTTATGTTGTTCATACACATTCAAAGTAGCAAGTGCACTCTTGAGGCCAATAGCATATCTGTCAACAATAAAGCTACAAATGCACGGCAGTTCTGAAATAATCATCTCCTTGTTTGTTATGGCCTTATGTCCTTTAAATGCTTGCACATCAAAGTAAGTTTGTATCTGATAAGGGTGTGATAAGTTGGTCAATTTTCTTTTACTGCATTTCCCATGTAGTATTTTGTTCAATCCCAATGAGCACAATTCAATACAAGGTGTAGAAGGCTCTTCATGATGGTGCTGTGTGATTACTAAAAGGGCAATTGTGCTGCAAACAAATACTCTAACTGATGTAGACATGACCATTATTACAGAAAGATAGCCCACCATCTTTCTGAGCACCTTCCGCACATTCAAGAGTACATAATGTATCTTTGACCAAAGATTTGCTTGGTTTCTCTGTGCTAATACTTCTGTTGGTAAAATATTTTGATCATGCACACCTGTAAATGTACAAGTTCAGCTTTTGGGGGACAGTATGTACTTAGATAGACATACATATTCCCTTCTTAACTAAGCTTCTGCTGTGTGTATACAAGCTATGGATTACATGGAGCATGTAATGATTAAGTTTCTTGTGCGCTACTACTAATGTATGAGTAACAGGTTTCCAAAGGAAAGCAATGCATTATAAACGGAAGGGCAGAAAATGCATTAATTATACATATTTTCTTGCTTTTTTTTTTTCTTGAGAGAACCTTATGTTCTTTAAAGCCTTCATGGTTGTAACTTTTTGAACTCCAGTCTCACATTAGGTTTGAAATTTTGCTACTTCTAAGGCAGTTTCTTGACAGGATACACACAGGCAGCCTAAGGCAGTTCTGCAGCAGCAGTGCCAAAAAATGGGTTGGTTAGCCCCTCAATATCAGAGGGTGGGAGGAGACATAGATAAGGCAATATATGCTGTAACAGTTGTAAGGACTACATCTGGCCGTGGTAAAAATAAAGTAGCGGGAGGCCCAATAACATTCAGCTTACCTACGAATGAGGAAGCTTTCAGCTCCATTCTAGTGAGTCTGCTTATCCAACTTGTGCTTGCTTATTTCAAGCCTTTAGAAAAATAGAAATGATTGCTGGCACTGCCGATTCCTTACACATTACCTCTATCTGACTTACTTTTGCAGGAAGCGCAAAATGCTGTTGCTGCTTGGGCGCTCTGTCAATTGTTTTCTGAGCTTCCTTTGTATCGTCTTTTGCAAGAACCATTCCGGTCAATGTGTCTCCGTTGGCATGTTGAAGGTAGTATTTACTTAAACAAAGTAAATCGGTTCTTGTTGTCAGCTCTATCTTTTATTTCAGCTTTTGGAAAATTACATTGGAAGTATGTATATCTTTCCTGATTGCCAAGCCAAAATTTGTAGTTGTCCAACTTGACAAACATAATATGTTTGTAACGCTTTTTGTTTGTGTTCATCAGCCAAAGAATTGCAAGATAAGGAGGCAGAAAATCAAGGCTTGCGTCGTGAGAGCTTTCTCAAATCTCTTGTAAATTCTACATCCATAAATATACCCAATCAAAACACCGCATCTGAAGATACATCAAAACTGGTTGACACAGCAGATAAGAAGCTTGAAGACTCTATGGTTACCACATCACATCTTTTACATAAACATCAAGGTACTTTTGTTTAGAGTAGTCTCTATTTTGTGTCCTTTTTCTTTGGGTTACTCTGGTGGACTTGCAATGTTCTCAACAACAAATGTGGCTTGTAGTTGGTTGGGTGGTTGTGCTCCACCGTGTTCTCTTTGTGTTTGTCTTGTAAGTAGGGATCTTGAGGGAGCTTTCCCTTACAGGCCACAACATAAGAACTGAGTCTGATCACAAATCTACGTGCCAATTGGAGCCCTTTCCAAAGCAAAGCTAGCTTTCAGATTAGAGTCATTGTTTTGAGAGCTAAAGAGTTAGGGTTAAAATAAGTAGTAGTTATTTTTTTATTCTCTAACAACTTATTCCATTATGGGTATAGAACCTCATGATACAATTTGGTTGAATCAATGTGCAAACCTGTCCTATATGCAATCCAAGCTAGTGCAATAACATGATTTGATTAGAATAAAACCATCATTGAATTGATGCACAAGCGGCAGTTCTCCTGCATTTGATCCATGTGAATTATCCTAGTGACCAAGGGCCTAACTATAGGTGTCTGATGGCCTATTTATAGTGTCATGGGGCCCAAATTTGGGCTAACTGTGACCATTGACGTGTCTTGCTGTAGGGTACCTACTATCATGTTTGAAGTCTCAAACCATTTTTGAAAACTCTTACAATTCCCTCAGATAATAAGTTCACACTGAGAAACGAAACCACTGATTGGGTTCTAAGGTTTGAGTACTATGTGTCTTGCTATCACTGATAAGGTACCTACTACTATTGTGTTTCATCACAATTTTGAAGAGCTCTTCAAGTTTGATTTTTCTTAAGTTATGACTTAACAACAATGAGCTCTCAAGATCTGTGATTCGAGAATCAACCATTAGGAGATAGGACCTAATTTAAAGATCAATGTATGTCATTTATGACGTGACCACTAATGTGTTTTGATTTTCTTGCTTAAAAGCTAAAGTGTCTAATATCATTCATCAATCGTTAGTAAGTTGTAACCTTAGACGTACTATTAAGTATTTGCGAAGAGCTCTTTTAAATTTAATCTTTTTAAGATATCACACAAAACTTTGTTTGGTGGGTTATACTAAGCCATTACATCTCAAATTATATGGTGTAGTGAATATGTGAATAACCAAGAAACTTGACAACTAGCGTTCGATCGTTTTGTTCAAAAATTATGTGCTTTCATCAATAAGTATAGCAATCCAACCAAGGATTATTCATAAGGTACCATAAATGATTTTTGCAAATCACCCATCAAATAAAAATTGATGTAACACTAAACTGTCAACGATGGATGCATTCAAGTTCTACACACATTTATGAACACATATAAGGCCAATCAAGGCTCATGCACACCCATCAATACACATGCATCCCTTCATGCATCACCTCTGAGCAACAACATGCCAAGGGCAAAACCACCAACATTCATTTCTAGTCCAGATAGTAGACAATAGGATGATCTTCCGTTAGGCATGCAAAGGCACAACGGAAGGCCATTCAGATGCACTAAGATTGATGCCACACTCTTTAACATTGTACAATCGTGAGCTTCAAAGATATCAGAGTCAAGGGAAAAGGTGTACATCATATTACAATAGGATGCAATATCCCATGCTAGGGAAAAGGTATACTGTCCACCACAATACAGTTGTGGGAGGGACATCTTATAAAGTCCTACACACAGGATAACCTAAGCATGCCAATATAAGCAACAAACAAGGGAACAGATGGTGGACAAACCAACCCAACCAAACCGAGATCGAACGGATCTAGCCCCCAAGCTATGGATCAATCTCAAAGGGGAATGAGGAATCACTCTAGCAGCATGTAGCTACCAATCATGCAATCAAGCATACACTAGTGAGAGCCCAATAGGTATACTTATACCCTCCAAGGCCCATGCACCACTAGTAGTGCACTGTGACACCTCACTGGACACCTCTACAGCCTATCTGGGCCACGTCGTCCAGTTCCCCAATGACTCACTGATAGACCCATACAAATCCACCATCAAGAGTTTAGGCCTACAACCATTAATTATGACCTTATACACATAAGGGCCCCAATTCCCTTATAGTCACAATTAACTTACGGGTTGTTGGTCTACTGATCCCTAGCATGGACACGCTACCCGAGACCATTCATGGGCATGACATTCTTCCCCCCTTATTCAAGTTCTGTCCTCAGAACTTAAAACTGGGGAAGTTCTTCCTTAAGCTTCCTTCCTATTCCCAGGAATCATCATCGTCTATGCGTCCCTTCCATCGAACCAGATGCTCGGTAACTATACGATTCCTCAATCGTTTAGTTCTTGTATCCAAGATCTTTTCGGGTTCAAGTCGAGACACACCCGATGATTCATCCAACAGGTCCAATTGGTCTCTAGAACCAAGATGTTCACCTTCACGTAGACTCTTCTTGAGTTAGCTTACGTGAAAAACCGGGTGCACTTGAGTTCCTTTCGGGAGGTCCAATTGGTAAGCTAAGGATCCGATCTTTTTCAAGATCTGATACGGTCCTCTATATCTAGGGGACAATTTATAATGCTTGCTGGTACGCATTACACTAGAATCCTTCGGGATTCTCAAATATACCCAGTCTCGCGGTGATCTTTTCAGATTTGCATAATGCCGGTCCCTATCCTGGGCACACTGGACATTTTCACGTGCAATTCGTAGCATTTCCTGCATATCATGTTGGACATTCGCTACCTTCTGAAACTTGATCATCCGAGTCTCTACTGCAATGGGTGACCTAGGCTCAAAATCGTACATACATAAATGGGCTATAACCGATAGCCGAATGCTTACTACTATTATAGGCAAACTCGATCAATGGAAGATACTTCTCCCAATCAGATTGCCGTCGGGAAACATATGCTCGTAGCATTTGTTCCATCGTCTGATTTGTTCTTTCCGTCTGTCCATCCGTTTCAAGATGATCAGAAGAACCCAAGCTCAGAGTCGTCTCTAGTTTAGCAAACACGGCCGACCAAAAGTGACCGGTGAACTTCGGATCACGATCACTCACATCCGTAAAGTCTAAACAGACGCTCTACAAATGTTTGAACTAAATCAGAAGCCTTTGCGGTGGTCTTTACCGGAATAAATGTAGCCAATTTGGTAAGACGGTCGACCACAATCCAAATTGCATCATGCTGTTTATTCGTTTGCGGTAACCCACCACGAAATCCATGGAAATACTATCCCATCTCTTATCCAGGATATCCAATGGATGCAACAATCCGCCAGCCCTATGGCGTTCAGCTTTATTCAACTGGCATTGGTCACACTTGACCACATAAGATTCTACAAAGGGCTTGAGTTTTGGCCAATAAAAGTCCCTTCGTACCAAATCTAATGTACGATGTATGCCGGGATGTCATGCGCATGGTGAGTCGTGACATTCATAAAGAATTTTATTTTTAACAACATCCACATCAGGCACACAAACCTTCCCTTTCCTGAACAAAAGTCCATTACAAATAGAGAAGTCATCAACACCCTTTTTATCCTTTCTCCCAGACTGATCACCATGAACATCGGTCTCGCTTGATGTAATTGCTAGAACCCTATTCTAGATTGGTCCAAAATGTGGGTCTTTCTCATAAAGACCTCTCAGGGAGAGATAAAAGTCTGTACTGATTTCAGTGAAGGAAAGTTCGTTCACTTCACCAATTCGACTAAGTGCATCAGCCACCTGATTAGAGGTGCCTTTGATATACCGCACTTCAAAGTCAAATTCTTGCATGAGTTCTGTCCATCTGGCCTTACGACCTCTCAAATCATTCTGATTACAGAAATACTTTAAAGGTTGGTGATCTGTGTTAACCACGAACTTATTACCATACAGGTAATGTCTCCATGATTTCAAAGCATGGATCACTGCAAAGAGCTCTTTTTCCTACGTGGTATATCTGACCTGTGCATCGGTTAGTTTTTTACTTTCAAAGGCAACGGGCTGGCCCTCCCATAAGAGAACAACTCCAATAGCCGTATTACTCGCGTCAGTGTTAATGACGAACGACAAATCTGGATCCGCTATCCTCAAGACTGGAGCTGAGGCAATTAGAAGCTTGAGTTTCCGAAAACTCGCATGTAACTTCTCATTCCACCTTATAGGAGGACTTGGCCTACCTTTGCGACTTTTCACTCCTTTCAACATATTGTTAAGAGGCGCAACAATCTTTGAGTACTCCTCTGCAAATCTACGGATAAACATAGTGAAACCTAAGAATGACTTAAGTTCACGAACCGTTTGAGGGACTGGCCATTCGACCTTTTCCTCGTCAATCTTGATCCCAAAAGAGGTGATCTTATGACCAAGGTAAAGAAGTTCCTTTTTAAAGAATTCACACTTTGATTCCTTTGCATAAAGCTTCTCTTGTCTTAAGATAAGTAAGACAGTACGGAGATGCTTAGCATGCTCTTTGAGTGTTCTACTATAGATCAAAATATCGTCCAGAAACACTACCACAAACTTTCCCAAATATGGACGAAATAAATCGTTCATCATTTGCTGGAAAGTTGCCGGAGCATTGGGTAAACCAAAGGGCAAAACTAGAAACTCGTAGTGGCCAAACCTGGTCCTAAAACCGGTCTTAGATGCATCTTCCGGATGTATCCTGATCTAATGGTATCCCGTACGTAGATCAATTTTTGTGAAGTATTTAGCTCCATTTAGCCGATCTATGAGATCATCCATCCTGGGCAGCGAGTATTTATTTTTTACAATAAGTTTGTTCAGACCCTTGTAATCTACACATAACTGGAAACCCCAGAAATAGAGACTATTTGATCAAACTTATTTTTACATACCAAAGTATGGTTTTTGAAATTTATTGCCAATGATCAAAAAACCATTCATAACCCAAGATCACATCAGTCCTGTCTAGATTCATGACATGGAAGTCGAGCGGCTCAACATGATTCCTATATCCGAAGCTCTAAATTTGAAACTTTGATATCCCAAACTTCCGTGTCCGACCCCAAGGCAAGATGGACCACATAACGGTGATCACTAGCCATGGTGGGCACTCGGAGCTTGTGCACAAGTCGAGCATTCACAAAATTGTGAGGACTTCCAGAATCTAATAGTATATTTACGTCTTTCCCTAATATATTGCCTCTTACACGAAACAACTGATTACGCTTGAAAGAAAGTGTACTAAAATTACAAGTACAATCACAATTACTCAATAAATTGACTTCCAATTTACCTGCCAGTAAATCCACCGCCATGAAACTTGACGGCTTAGTTTTCCGTTCGGGACACTGCTTAGCATGGTGCCCGGGTTTATTGCAGAGAAAACACAAATTTTGCTTAAGTGCAGCTAACCGTGCCTTGTCTTTTTCCACTAGCTACTTCTTGTTCTTTTTCTTCTTAGATTGTTGGTACGCCTCTGCTTCCAGTTCGTCGAAAAACTGCTTCTTCTGCTTATTTGTTGATTTTTCCATTATGGGTTTCGGGGCCATTTGGCCGTGCGCACTTTTTCGCGAGGCAACAACGGTGCTATCATAGGCCTTGGCCACACGGATAGCATCTTCCAATGAATGGAGGATATTCCGTTTACACTCGTTTTGATAATCGGCTGGCAGTCCTGAGATGAATTGCCACTGTGCCAACTTCCTATCAAATAGTGGCACCTTGGCCAAAGAATCCAAGAACTCTTGGACATAAGTGTCCAATTCTCGGTTGCCCGTTTTGCAGTTTATAAAACGGATATATAACTCAGAATCATCTATTGTGACGAAAGCTTTACGGAATTCCGCTAGGAATCCAGCCCAAGTCACTGGTTTCGTGGAAAGTTCCCTCCATGAGGAGGCCTTGCCTTCCAGAAACAATAGAACTGAGGATATCCGCTTACCCTCTGGGACGTTGTGCAAGCTAAAATAGCTTGCCAAATGATTAACCCAGTCCTCAACAACTTCCGGGCGCTTGAATTTTTTATCGCCAGAAAATGCTTCCAGTTGGTAGCCCAAGTTAGTTGATGTGATAGCTTGTAATTGGTAGTGCACTTACCACACAAACGATTACACGTCGAAAAAGTAAATCGACGGGAAGAACGATCCGAAATTCCTTCACTTTGTTGCTTACTGCACCAAAATCTCGAAAAAACGTCGAGATTCTTCCTAGCACTATCAATGGCAATACGTGCTTAGATACCATTATAAAGTCCTACACACAGGATACTATCCTAAGCATGCCAATATAAGCAACAAACAAGGGAACAAATGGTGGACAAACCAACCCAACCAAACCTAGATCGAACGGATCTAGTCCCCAAGCTATGGATCAATCTCAAAGGGGAATGAGGAATCACTCTAGCAGTATGTAGCTACCAATCATGCAATCAAGCATACACTAGTGAGAGCCCAATAGGTATACTTATACCCTCCAAGGCCCATGCACCACTAGTAGTGCACTGCGACACCTCACTGGACACCTGTGCAGCCTATCTGGGCCCCGTCATCCAGTTCCTCAATGACCCACTGATAGACCCATACAAATCCACCATCATGAGTTTAGGCCTACAACCATGAATTGAGACCTTAACACATAAGGGCCCCAATTCCCTTATAGTCACAATTAACTTATGGGTTGTTGGTCTACTGATCCCTAGTGTGGACACGCTACCTGAGACCAGTCGTGAGCATGATACATCTCTTGTCCTAGAGCTCAACATGCACCTTACATCTAAAGCAAGGATATAGAATGTGTTGGATTTATCTGAATAATCGATGGGGATATGTGAATAATCTATCTTTCATCTACATCTATTCATCTATCCAGTTTTGCAGTTTTACTCATGGTTTTACATAGCCTATAGAAATACACAGGAACAGCTAACGGTCGGGTTCTACAAATCGAAGGTGTTCGAACTATTGAATGCTAACATAACTCGTTTCCACTCGTTCTGAAGCTAACGACTTGCCCTAATGGTTTTTGCAAGTAGTTTCTGGGAAGACCAACTAGATAAGTGACTACACAATTTGGCTAAGCTCCAATTGCGATCTACGACCAAACAATTGTCTTCAACGGTCATTTGGATTAGCCTAAACGACATTCATAAAGTAGTATAAATAGTTGATCACTTTCTAGGTTAACTCTTCGATGATCTTTAGTTCTACCTCTTCGGCTATTGATCTTGGAGATTAGTATAGCGCATTGCTAGAATAATTTGCTGCTTATTAGTGGAAGTGTCAGACAGAGCCAATCAGATACTCAGAGATAGTTTTGAGTACACGGTTGCATCCGCTGTTGTTTTGTGCTCGTGATTCTTTTGATTTGTACATGCTACTTACTGAATTGGTCATATAGTTTTATCGCGTTCAGTATTATGTCAGAATGATCGAATGCTTCTCTATTCTATTTGTAATCTGATTATGTTCTCTTATGGTTTTGTCTGAACTATCGAATACTTCGATACTTCAATGTTTATTCTGTTATGTTTGTCTTCAAAATCAATCTAACAGATTTTGTTGATTTCAAAGTTAGAATCCTTAGAATTCGAACGTGACAATAGGGCACTTTACGACTTGAAGCAATTTGCTAGAGTATCAGAGCACTAGATCCTTTTCCCATTAGATTAGGTGGTTTTCCTGAAGTTGGTTGAGTTTCTATTCCTTAGTTTTTTTCAATTTTCAGATTACTTTGATTTGATTTTTGACCTATTAATTTTTATTTTTTGTGTCATTTCTTGTTTTAGATGATTAGATGATTTGGAGGAAAAATGAGAAAGTAATGGCACTTTTAATGGATGTACCCTAAATTTAGTTAGTCATAGTTTTGCTGTTTCTTTTACTCTATTTTACATTCTTCCTCAATGGTGGTCCAATTTCGTGGAACAATCACAAGCAAACCTCAATAGGTCTATCATCTACATAATCAGACTATATCGCTACCTCTCAAGCAACAAAGGAAGTGATGTGGTTGCGAAACTATCGAACGTTTGTCTGGAGCAGTGTTCGAATTTGATAGGCATAATTATGCATTAGGAGAAGGATTATTTCGCAGAGCCCGATAGTGCATCCATAGAATGCAGCCATTTCTCTATTGAGCATCCTTTCCTTCTTCCAACATGGTATCAGAGTGGTTTATTTGATACCCAACATGGTATCAGAGCATACTCAACATGGTATCAAAGCATGACATTATCAGATACTAATGTTCATTCTTAAGTAATCGAATTATCAATAGACTAAACTTTCAGATGTATACACAAAGCAAAGCTTGTTCTATCATAGACAAGCTAAATGGATCATATTATCATTTGTGAAAATTAAAGATGAAGACCTTGCCAATCGTCAATGAGAAAATGGGATGTTGTCACAGGTATCGAAGTGAAGCTTGAAGATGACACAACTGACTCTAGATGGAAATCGCTAATCATCCTTAATGGTTTAGATACCCAAATTGGCCATGTATATGAATGAAGCTCAAACTTCAAAAGAAGTACGGGATACGTGATGTGAGGGACGTTACTTTGAAGTTGCATCTCAGAAGGAAATTCTTCTCACTCAAGATGTATGTCAAATGGTGATTCGCTTCAAAATCACATTAATTAGTTTAAGAATCTCTTGCAGCAGACGACAACTTTTGGGAAAACTATCGACGATCAAGATGCAATCATGACATTGCTATCCAGTCTGCCACCTACATACAAAAACTGGGTGATGATCACTACGACACACTCAGATTTAACTCTCTCAAGAGTAATTGTTATGTTGTTGTAGGAAGACAATTGAAGAAGCTCAGACAGTTTTTCGAATTCAATATTGCATGCTCTATATGTAAACAAAAGTGCTAAACGTCAGAAGAAGAAAAGCTCCAAACTATCGAGTCAGAAGCCGACACAGAGTCAAGAGCAATTATCGAGTCCACAGTCGAAAAAGATGTTCTTTAAGTATTGCAATCACACTAATCACGAGATTCAAGAATGCAGAATATTGAAAGCGAAGAATGCCAACAACAAGCGATCGGATCAACAGGCGAATGCAGTTGCAATTACATCTCAATCCCCTATACAAGACATGGATGAAGGAGCATTTATGAGCATACATCAGAAAGCGCAAGTCGGTAATGCTTGGTTTTTGGATTCTGGAGCTATGCAACATGTGACCAGTCATCGTGAACATTTCCAATCCTATACGCCTGACAATACAAAGAAATTTGTTCATCTTGGCGACATACTATCGAAGGTGAGGCACTGTAAGATTGAAGTTCTCGCATGATCAATTCAATTTACTATTGAATGTTCTGTATGTATCTAAACTGTCGACAAATCTGTAATCAGTAAGCAGAATCATTGATTTAGGTTAAAAGGTAAATCGAAGGTTTTCGAACTATCGAATGTTAACAGAACTCGTTTCCACTCGTCTGAAGCTAACGTCTTGCCCTAACGGTTTTCGCAAGTAGTTTTCGGGAAGCCTAACTGTATAAGTGACAACGCATTGTGGCTAAGTGCCAATTGCGATCTGCGACCATACAACTTTCTTCAACTATCATTTGGATTAGCCTAAACGACATTCATAAACTAGCATAAATTCACTTTCTAGGTTAACTCTCTGATGATCTTCAGTGCTACCTCTTCGGGTATTGATCTTGGAGATTAGTATAGGGCATTGCTAGAATAGGTTACTGCTTATTAGCGGAAGTGTCAGACAGAGTCAATCAAATACTTAGAGATAGTTTTGAGTACGTGGTTGCATCCACTATTGTTTTGTGCTAACGATTCTTTTGATTTGTACATGCTACTTACAATTGGTCAGACACTTTTATCGGGTTCAATATTATGTCAGAATGATCGAATGCTTCTCTGTTCTATTTGTAATCTAATTATGTTCTCTTATAGTTTTGTTTGAACTATCGAATACTTCGACATTGCAATGTTTATTCTATTATGTTTGTCTACAAAATCAATCTAACAGATTCTGATGATTTTAAAGTTAGAATCACTTAGAATTTGAAAGTGACAATAGTCGCGATAGTTTTGTTCGAACTTGATAGGCGTAGTCATGCATTAGGAGAAGGATTATTCCGCAGAGCTCGATAATGCATCCATAGAATGCAGCCATTTCTCTATCAAGCATCCTTTCCTTCTTCCAATAGAATGGAGACGACCATCATAAAAAGTAATCTACATAATAAGATCGACATGGAATGCCTAAAAGAGACAAGAGTAGGAAGATGTAAATTGTAGTAGCAATTTGATTGCTCAACATAGTCAAGTATTAGGACACAATATAGTTGCCACCTTCAAGAAAGTTTCAACCCTTGGGAAGAGAATTGTACACAAGCACTACACCTCCAAAAGGTAGGCACATAAACTCCTCGTTGCAGTTCGTTGATCCACTCTTGGAGATGGGCAACCTCCTTGCAAAATTATAGAAAGACAACAACAAAGTTTATTGGAGTGCACCCTTTACTCACCTTACACTTGAATAGGCACAAAGGTTAGCGTGTCTTTGTTCTCTACACCCACCTACATATATAGGTGGCGAGGAGAGATGAGCTAGAGCATTGATTATGGATAGATAAAAATCATTGTAGCCATCATGGAGAGGTGTGCCCTACTACCCTTGCTCCAAATGTCTAGTTAGTTTTAGCAAAAGTGCCCCTAATTTGCAAGAACAACATGAACAAAGTCATTCCATTGGCAAACTGCCTAAATAGCTTATCCAAATGGGATGTCAGCTTACTTCAAATTTTCTTTGAGACAAGATTTTCTTCCATTTCCATTTCATTTGGAAGCCAAGTAGCTACACTGCAGGCAACCTAGAGCTTCTTTTGGGGAGTCCAATACTGGAGAGGATGTCCGCCCTATTATGATTTCTTTGTTAGAACTAGGCGGCTGTAATATTTCGATACTATTGAGACTTGAATAGAAGAACAAACTAGCTACACTTAGAAACATTGACTCTTGGGTTGATAAAGTGTAGAGAGTGTAAAGTTAACACTAGAATATTGGACATGAAACTCACCACTCAGCCGTAGAGCACCATGCATGTTCACCACAAGCATGGAAATTTACACTAACATTCAAGATCACTCTTCTAGTGAGTAGCCATCACATCATATCCCATACCACTGTAATCCATCACACTCATAGAATCCCTCATCCAAAAGTGGATTATTGTCTATGTTCTCAAATCTATTTGAGCCTCAATGGATTGGCAGCAAACGAGATGCAAGCCCCTAAATATGTAGCCACATTCATGGGTACCTACCCTTGCTATTTAAGTGGAGTAGACTCAACTCAACTTGTCCATCTCTAGCTGTCCACTGATAGTTTTGGAGTTAGATTTCAACCGCAGTCGTAGTTTAACTATAGCTTATCTTGAGTTGGAGTTGGAATCCACTCTAGTTGAAATTTATTGCCTCTAGGCTTCCTTGACTTGAGTCCAGATGTAGAGTAACCCTAGTTAATCAAGGACAAAATATACTTTCCTCCCTCAAGAGATTTTTGGCCTCAGGATCCATGCCAGTTGATATCTATCACCACTAGGCTTCCTGACTCGAAGTTAGATGTAGACTAACCCTAGTTAGTCAAGGAAATGATATACTTTCCTCCCTCAAGAAATGTTTTTCCTCACATCCCCAATTAATATCTATCTCCGCTAGGCTTCCTTAACTCGAGGTTAGATGCAAACTCACCCTAGTTAGTCAAGGAGATAATATACTTTCCTCCCTCAAGAAATTTGTCCTTAGAAACAAAGTAAAGAAAATATTGCTTGGAAACTCTCCCAAGAATCACTGTAGACACCTTCAAGCTGTATGAGAGTCTATTTACTACACATTAAAACTATTAACAAAACTTAGGCAAAATGCTTATCCATTCTCTAAACAAGCAAAATACAGCGAAAGTTATCTTATCCACTCCATCTTCTTACCAAACACATATGCCCCGAGCATATATTCCATAACCTATTAGCTATAGGCTATTAGATTTGGTAGTACTAGCTTGTAAGCCTTAACATCAACTCAAGTTACTGTCCGCAATATCTCATGGACCTATGAGAATCCATCGGTACACCTTATCACTATGCACCAAACTTAGAGGCTATTTATTCTTCAAAAAACATTATTAGTGGAGTTATATTATCCACTCAATATGCTTACCAAACACATATACACCAAGCATATACTCCATAACTAGATTACTCTAGACTATATATATATATCTAAGGAAGCGGATGGGGCGCGCGTCCGGATGCGGGCGCGCCTAGGGCGTGTCCACCCCGGGCGCAAAATTTTTTTTTTTCAAAAAAAAAAGAAAATACAGCTCCCCACTCGCTCCCACATGCCCAAAAACAATTAAAATTAATTTTCTCCACCACCCTACCCCCCCCCCCCCGGGAATTAATTATCAGGGGGTGGACTGCCACTGCCTCCCCCCCCGCTTAAAAAATATGAAAAAGGTACCAAATTTTTTTGCAAAAAACCTACTCACTGCCCATGCCTCCCATAACTGACATAGAGTGCGAATGGGCTTGAAAGAGCAAACAATTCTAACAGTTTAAACAAGCAGACTATCCCTCGCTCTGTCGCTATCTCTCTCTCTTTGGCAAGAAGAGCAAGCATCGATTTATACTACCGCATATTCTTGGCAGATATTTGCTTGTGTTCAGATCTATCTCTAGCTAGGTATGTTATTTCATATTTACCTCTCAGAATGCACTGCCTGACACAGATGTTCGTCTTCGGTACTGGATGTAGTTACCAGTGGTTGTAGACAAAATAGTAAGTGTCTTTATATAACGTACATTTAAACTGCAAATGATTTTGAGGCTGGGGAGATGCTTACACTAGAGGTTCCCAACCTCGTGAAGTCAGAAGAACAATGCATCATCCTTCTTGTAGAGATGCCTGTTTGGACGTATAATATAAGTGACAGAATGTTGCACACACATGTGCTTGATTATGCACATGTACTGAAGCTGCTTGGTATATGACAAGGACGGTGTAAGTGAAAGTCAGTTTGAGCATGTCTTGCAAATAGAACACAATTTGAAAGGCAGTTTTATGGGCTTCATACTGGTTTAGGGTTTGGGGTCAAGAAAGCAATGGTCAAAAAGGTCCTTCCAGTGCATGGAGATGATAGGAGTGGTTGTGTCGCCTTTATGTACTCAAGGATTTTACCACGTCATTAATTGCTCCTTCTTCAAATCCACGTCAAACGTTTTTGGTGAGCTTTCAGAGACAACACCCACTGGTTTCCAATCAGTGGATTTTCTTGCCGAGGAAGAGAAGGTCTTGGAGTACCAAGAATAAGCGGAGCTAGACTATGCAGAACGACTTGAAGCTGAGAAATATGTTGAGATCCAATGTAGTTTGTTCAAGGATGCTGAAGAGCACCTTAAAAAGGCAGAGGAGGATACGAACATAAGAGCGGATTATGCCAAGGCTTCCACAAAACTTCGGCAAAGAGCAGATAGTAGGCTATTGTGACTAAAGTGAAGCTTCATAGCTAAAGTAACATCGAAAGAACAGGCTGAGTCGCACGGAAAGGTGTTGGATACAGAGCTCCTGGAGCTAGGCAAAATACAGAGCTCCTGGAGCTAGGCAAACTTCAAGATCAAGCTATGCAAGCTGCTCAGGCTATGCTTGACCACATAATTTTCTTGGATAAATTTTTCCAGTGATGTTTACTATCCTGCCTCTCTCAGCCTAAACCATAAACCTACACACTACTATGTCTTATATGATGAGATCCTCGTCCCACTCTTAGCATAAGGAGTAAACCTTGGCGGTCTAATAACTTTATGTGGTGGGCCGAAACAGACGGCACCTGAAACGGATCCCGTTTGGAGAACTACTAAGTATCATGTGAACTACTAAGAAAAACTGTGTCTTTTGTATTGCTACCATCATAAACAAAGTGGGCAAATTGACCATAGACGACTAAAAGGATGCTGGTTGTCTTTGCCCATTCCTTCAATATTTGCAGTTCTCCCCACCGAAATACCTCGTTAGGATCAGTCCGGACACTCAAAGGAGGATACAAACCTAAGAGCAGATTATGCAAAGGCTTCCAAAAGTAACAGTTTTTTGCAAGCCTTGGCATAATTTGCTCTCAGGTTTGTTATCCTCCCTCGATACCCTAAACCGATACCAAGGAGGTGTTTCGGTGGGGAGAACTGCAAATGTTGAAGGAATGGGCAAAGACAATCGACATCCTTTTAGTTGGCTATGGTCAATTTGCCCATTTTGTTTATGATGGCAGCAACACAAAAGACACAATTTTGCTTAGTAGTTCACAGGATGCTTAGTAGTTCATAGGACTCAATCTTGTGAGGAGTAGATACTAACACAATTGAATTCAGTCATACCTGAAGAAGAGCATTTTGGAACTCAGAGGATATGGCTTGGAACTCAGAATTCGGTCGACCTCACAGGAAAACGGTGGACAATTTTTCAAATGCAGATTATGAGGGTGCAAACTCAAGGTGCTTGTTACCATTTCTGATGAAAACGCTTACTAATTTCTATCACACTTCAGACTTATGGAAGAGCTCGAACTTTCTTCCTGACTAACTGAAGGCTTGTACTCTTCATCATCATCAGAATCTTGCTCAATAGTATATTTGATATCCTTCTTTTGGCTGTTTGTTAGCTCGCACGGTTGCTTGGAGTGCCGTTGGCGACGATCCATGGCTCTCTCTCTCTCTCTCTGACATTAATTTGTTATGAATGTCATTTAAATCTTCCCCCCATTGTGGAGATGTTAAGAATTGAGTTGTGTCAGCTAACACCCACAATTTGGTGCCACAGGACCGTTGTGCTATTTATTGAGTTGCAAAGTAACCAAACAAAAGGTCAACATTTTTGCGTGTTTTGAGGTGCTTGTGTGGTGTGCATCCTCGATTCCATAGCTTGAGGAAAACAATTGCAACAAAACTGCTGCTCACAATTTTAAACTCCAAGGTGGTCCTTTGAAACTTCGATATTCTTTCTAGAAGATGCGCTGCAGAGCTCAAAGCGGTAGCTCAACTTTCTTTGTTCAAATCAAGATGGCATCGATTCAATAAAGTGCGCTGAGTATCAATCACGCCTCAGTTGCTCCATCATTGAGCCAGCAGTGATCTGAGCCAATTTTTGAAAAGGAAATGATGGCGCCTCCACGCAAGAGGGCCAGCCCCCGCTCTCCACGGGCCAGCCCCATTTCTCCACCGGCCAATAGCGCCTGCTCCACCATCGTGACTTCTCCCTCATTTACTGCTCCTCTGACCCCCTCCGCTGATGTGGCTCCTTTGGACCCCCTTGCTGATTTGGCTCCTGTTGCTTCGATTGTCCTCGCTGATGCCCCCTCGTTTGCTCCTGCCCCCGTCGCTACCGCCCGTGCTGGCTCTGCTCTGGAACCCGTTGCTGTCTCCTCCACCCCTCCTGCCCCCTTCGCTGCAACCCCCCCCTCCCCCATGCTGCCTCAAACTCTATTAATGCCCCTCCTCTTGCTGCTCAACAGGAGGAAGGGCCTCTTTTTTTCTTAGCCCTCCTCATCTTCTTCTTCCACATTCTCCCCTACATCCTCATCCCCCACACCTTCTTTCTCATGCACCTCTTCTTCTCCTTCTGCTCTATCTTCCTCTGTTCCTATCTCCCCTTCCTCTTCTTCCTTGCCTAAGAACCATACACTCCCACAAAGGCAATGGAGTCCTATCTTGCCTCTAGCCTAAGTGTGCTATTACAGGATTTTCAAGCTTTGAGGACAAAATTACATATGGTTAAAACTGAGATGTCTGCTCTCAAAGAAACCAACGCCAAACTGCATCAAGAAATGGATCTTCTGAGAAAAGAATTGAAATCTCAGCCTCTCCTTGCTACACCTGAACCATCGCACAAACTTAAAAAATTGGAGGACAAAATTGAGAAGCAGAAGGAGGAATACTTTTCATGGAGACTCATGAGAGTCAGGAGAGAGGTCTACCGACTTTTCCAGGATATAGATGGGACTCGGTCTATCGACATGAGATGAGATCTACTAGTGGGAGAGGTTCTGGTGGGGTCGCTTGCCTATATAGGGAGTCACTGCATCCTATTTTCGAGTTCATCAGCCATGCTGAACACTCACGGTACATTTGGTTCCGCATTGAAGAGCATAGCGTTGGTTTGACAGAGACATCTTTGTTGCAGCTTGTTATTTCCCTCCAGTATCTTCTTCCTTTGTAGAGGGTATTGGTTCACCCTACATTGATCTTTCTACAGACATTATCAGATATGCAGAGCGAGGTTACATTTTTCTCACTGGTGAATTTAATGCCAGGACAGCTTCACGGCAGACTGATTTTTATGATTCTATGGACCAGCTTCGTATACGTGCCCTTGATGGAGATGACTTGTGTGTTACGACATTTTGGGCCCCATTACCACTTATGGCGAATACTTGCTGCAATTAGGAGAAGCTCATGAGTTGGCCATTTTTAATGGTTTAACTTGTTGGCCCGACTCGGGCAGATACACCTGCCATCCCCACGGTGGCGGCCATAGTGTTGTTGATTACCTTATGGGATCGTTTTCAAATTTCATGGACATAAACCCCTAGTCAGGGCCTACATGAAGATGGAAAAAATATCCTTAAAAGAAAATCACTTCACCATATGCCTCAGATTTTAGAGTTTGAAACATCAAATTGTACAATATCCAAATTTATTGACATATTACAATCACAAACAAAGATTCACACTAAGCATCCTACCATATAGGTTGAAGTTTGCAACTAGTTCATGTTTGCAAGTTTGCAATACAATGCAAACTTGCTTGCTGGTAACTATGAAATGAACTAAGATTCTCTAAGACAAGCACATATTCTAGATTATAATTACTTTAGTAGAATGACATCTGCTAACATTTTTGAGTCACCTAACAAGTTTGACTATTTGATGATCTGCTTTTATTAAGAATCTCTGCCATTATCTAGCATAAAATCAAAGCTTGGTGCGACAGCACCTAAGAGTACCAAACGATAGGCAATAACATATGTTGAGCTATTAAGAGAATTGCTGCATACTTTTCACATATCTGGTCCATCCTGCGCAGACGAGCAGGAATTTGGTTCTAGAGAACCCAAACCAACGTGCAGGCTTAATACTAGCTAGTTTGGTGAAGTCAATATGAAAATGGCGTGAAGAATCAATAGTTTGAACTTCTCCTCTTGCAAAAGATACAAATGCAATACCTCAGAAGCACAATCTATAAACTGATATACCAGTCCAAATTTACAGCTCTTTAATCCACCAAGCATAAGATTGATATAGTACCCACAACACCTCCACAAGCTGCTCGTCCAGGTGCCAGAGCCTCATGACTCACTCCACCGTAGCACTACCTCAACAACTGCAGAATGCAGCTCTCTAGGTAGCAGGCTCTTTCTTTACATAATCGTCTGCAGTGTGCATTCTTGTTTATCTAGGTATGTTTGCATTTTGAAGCATATAAAAGTTGGTGAGTTTCTTTGTCTGTTACAAACTTACACTAACCTACCAGAGTGCTTGTTGTAGATGGAGAGTCGGAATCTGCTAAGGAAGCTAACAGTCAGTACCTTTTATCTCTCATGCATAACAAGATGAGGAACAAAAAGTATAAGGTAAGCAGTTGGATACACTTGTTTTTAGAATGCAAACCTCTCCTTTGTCTATTTATAGCAGGAGGGAAATCGTATAGTGATTAAAGTTGGATATTGCTGAAAAATGGTATTGAAGTTCTGAAGATTTACCTGAAAATTTTACTGTCTTTCTCCTGCCATTTTACAGCTCCTAATTTCATTCGATATATCAATTTCACAAGTTCTACTGTGGTCTGATTTATTAGAGATAGAACGCCTTGATCATACCTTTGTAGTGACAGTCAAATTTGAACATACAGGAGATGGCACAATCACGAAATTCCTTGCCAATTGCGGCTATAAAGGAGCAGTTACTCAAAGTTCTGGTGCAGGGCGACGTGGTAGTTGTTAGTGGTGAAACTGGCTCTGGAAAAACTACACAGGTCTGGTCTCAGTTATACTATCTAGATCCTTGTTTTAGCCTAAGGAAGCTTTATATGTGATCTTTAACCTTGTTTCTGTACCCAAAGAATGGTGTTATTCATTATGGAAGTCTCATTGGCAATCTGGTTTTGGTTTGTGTGCTGGAACTGACCAAGGTTGATTGTAGAACCTAAAGACCCTAGAAAAAGAAATCCATACTACTCCAATCGCAATTCTTTAGAACTTTCAAGGGAGCAAAAATTCTAATGACAAGTGCTCAATCATTTAAGTACAATTATGATGTTTTGGTAGGGTAGAGAGTAGGAGATAATACTTATTGCCCATTTTTTGAGCTGGGTCGTGAGTATCATGTTGTCAAATTCTGTAGAGCTTCTTTGTGAGATAACCTCTATAGTAGCGTTCTTTTGTAGGAGGACCTCGAAAGGAGATTTAATCTTCTTTGTTTCGTTCCTTTGTTTAGAAATTATCATTTATTTGATTGTCACAGTGATTAACTTGTGGTCTCGATGCTATGATGTGAATGCAATGTTTACTAAGAGCAATTTTAAGATGATGGAGCAACATCTTTGGTCTCTTGTCTATGACCAAAAAAACGTTGAAATGACACTCAACGTTTCAACTTAAGGTGGTGATTGTAAGACATCAATCATATTTTTCCTCCAAGTTCTAATAAAAAACTCAAAACTAAATCTGAAGGCATTGAGATGGCATGGAAGTTTGGGATTGCACAAAAAGCAAAGAGCCCCTTTGGATGTGGAAATTAGAACAACGTCATTTGTGTATAATAAAGTAGAGTTTAGAATATCCTTAAATGACATCCTTGGCTGTGAGACTGTCGTATCAATGATTCCAACTCATCAATCTAATAACCAAATAATGTCTATGAGAGTGTGCATCCAAAAAAAAAAAAGTACTCTTCCTTGTAAAGAGGGAAAATGGAAAAAAAAACCTAAATGGGGCTGCCGCAAATCTTTAGACTTCCGGCTCATGAAAGGTCAAAAAACAGTCCCTAATCACATGTAAATCACTTGTAATCCGATCTGAAAAATTCTTGAGGCTCTATCCACAGTAGGTTGCCGTCCTCTAAGGAATTTCCGTGCCAAATTTTAGGTCGAACTGGCAAAAAAACAGGGTTTTATGAAACTTAAACTCCAAAACCTTGAAAAATGCTCAAAAGCAGATTTTTGCTCAAAAAAGATCATTCTTTGCACAATTTTCTGGCGGACCTTTTCCTAGGCAGTGTTTTAGGGTTAGAAAGGTGTTCCCAAAATCTGGTCCAATTATTTGGCATGTAGACAAAGTTCTGAGTGTTTTTCTGTTCAAAAAAGCGAGGTCATGCTAGAGTCAGCAGCTTTGAATCTAACAGATCTATTGTCATATGATAAGTGCTAGGTGCTTCTAAATGGGTAATTTCAAAAGCAACTTGTACCATTCTTGGTAAGTTAGAGGACTTGCGAGGCACTAGTCCTTTGAGATGCAAAATAGTGTCCAAGTTTGTAAAGGTTGACACTTCCTTTTAACATTGAAAACATGATAACTTTTAAGTAGCTCAAGTCATCCTACTTGGATGGGGCTAAATGTTGTGAGGGATTCAAGTTTTATAAGTACGTAAAGTGCCTGGAGGTCTTCTGAACTCCAATTAACTTAAACTGGTCCTAAAGCTTGTTGGAACAATAGTGCTATTGAATCTGATATCAAAAGTAAAGAGCTACAAAAATAACAATTCACAAATGCATCTTGTAAATCAAACATTTTATGAAAATTTATACCTTAAGGCATAACCCTGTACTCAGTTTCTATGGATGGGAACTTTGAGCCACATTTGCTGTATGATCAATGTCCCTTGTTTTTATTGAAGTATGAATATAATCAATACAAAGCAGTACATGCAACTAGGTAATGTTGGAGATGGGAGAAAGCTTTTGGCACTTTATCATCAAAGAGTAGGGTATGCATAAATAATATTTGTATTAAAAAATCTTTGTTCTTGTGCCAAACTTCGAGAATTAGGTAGTTTTTTTGGTTCAAAACAAGTAGAAGTTGAACTTGTGGTCAAGCGCTCAGCTGCCTAGTCTGTAGAAAATTTATGAAAGCATAGAGACGTTCATCTATCTTGGCTAGGGACGGGTATGTTTGACTTAAAATGCTTGGAACTTGTTAGTCAAGGGAGTCATGCAAGCTCTGAAGAAGAAGAAGACAAGTTTCAGTAGGATTCTTAATGTAAAGATGGAATTCAGTAGATAATGCTGAAGCGAAGTACTTGTTATAATGGATGTGAGAACCTAGCAGAAATCTTACTCATGAAGGTAAAACCTGAGCATACAACGATTTGAACTTTTTACAGAAAAATTGTCAAACCAGAGGATGCAGAAACAATGTCTGAGGCTTGTTTTAGCCCCAAACAAGCTATGAAATAGACTTGGAATGTTTATCAATCACCTTGTTAATGCTTGGCACTACCCCTACTATCCTCTAGTGAAAGGGCATTGAACTTGATGAACTATGTTCGATGTAGCATGCTATCTATGCAATTTTGTTATATGCCTTAAGAATGAAAGCTTGTCGAGCTTATGTACAATGACATCATAATGCATGAACTTATCACACAGAAATATTTAGGGGGGAGGGTGGTGGTGGTGGGGGGGGGTGAGGCAGGTTGCAGCCTCCCTTGTCTGCCAAAAGACAATCGTAGATAGCAATTTATGTGAATTCAGAAGTAAATGCTACTAATATGCTGTCACAAAAAATCTGGTAGTACAAAAGGCTAGCAAAGAGTTTTTATTAGCTGAGAAGAAAACGTAGCCACCCATCAATGCAAGAAACAATGCCAAGTCCTCTCAAAAGATCTGCTGCAAAACTTGCTGAAAGAACGATTAAGCAAGCAATAATAGGAGTAGCAATTTTCACATAGCGAGTACAGGAAGCTATGGTTATTGCAAGCAATATCATGATGACAAAAACAGTCATCCCAGGCAAGATTCTCTAGCTATTTAAGTAAGCTTGAATCAGAGTTGCAGCAGATTGCGATCCGCTGCCAAAACGTTCCAGAACGTCAGCGATCCCCGACCCTGATCACAAATTTTTTATTTTATAATTTTTTGGAAAATTGTATAATAGCCCTATTTTAATTTTATCTTTTAATAGTTTAGTTTTAAATGAACTAAAAAATCGTCAGTCGAAGCATTAGAAGAACTTCTTTCTAACTTAACTCATGGGATATAATAGTAATCTTGAAAGAAAAAGAAACAATCCATACTTTTTTTAGGCAAAACCGCAAACAAGAAGTTTGTAAGATCTATTTAGTACTCTTCTGTGAATGACGGTTCCCTTTATAGAATTGTATTCATTTGGAGAACTAGGCTTTGAGATTGATTATGCCTATGAAAATTGCAGCATGAATGAATGTCCATTTTATCAGCATAATCTTCCCAGGGCACTTCTTGTAAACATGACAATTGTTCACCTATTAGACCAGAAACAAGTTTGATAGAATCATAAAGCATTGGACATGTGATCAATCACCCAACTGTAGGTCACAATCTCAAGCCTGTGAGATTGCATTGGCATCATCAACCGTGGCGTCCATTACTAAAAGCTCTCATCAGTTCAGGCTCCAACTGATTTGAATGTTTTACCTGATGACACTGGCACCTTTTATATAACCACAATCGCAGGCTACATGGCCCCAGTACCTGCTGTGCAACTGCTTCCATGCGAATGATTCTAGGTTAGTAATTGCTAGCTAGAATTGACCTTGAGTGCTAACCACCAGTAAGAATGTAAGCTGCAGCAGACGTTAAGTAAACCGCAATTAATCAATGACCTTACATTTTGGCCTGGGATCACTCTAAAATCTGTCCACTGGGTTTTTAGACCCATGTAGTCTTTTTGGATCCAAAAATTACTTTTCGCCGGCTTCTCTATTGTAATGTCATTTCCACAACAGGATCTTGCAAACACGTGTTAACTATTAGTCTTAGCCATAGGAAATCAAATGTGCACAATCTTCGAAACTTAACACCATAGGTATTAGGTTTATAGTGCATGATAGTTCTTTACGCTAATTAGTGCCCGATGGATTATAGTGCACAACATGTCCCCACACTGACCAGTGCTTGAGGGTTATAACATGGAGTCTTAGTACTAAATTATCATACAGTTCCTAGAGCTCATTGTATCATACTATTGGAATTCATTCATCATTGCACCAAATTCTTAGACATTGAATCAGGTGACATTCGAAATTTAACTTCTTGTACCTCCTTGTGCAATTTCTCATTTTTTGTGTGTGATAAGTTACAAGTTGATTGACTATATGTGCCTTTGAAAGATTTCAAGACTTGCAAACTGTTTTGTTCTTGATGCGAACAACAACATAGTTAGTGCAAAATGGTCCATATACAGTTTTTCTTAGCTTTTGTTTCTTTAAAACCACACCAAACATTTGGCATCCCAATAGACATTTTCACCTCCTAATTGTCTTCAGAAAGTTGAAGATATCCAGTACCTGGAAGTTGAGGAGTTCTTTTTTGATATTGGGCCAACACTCGTGTGTTTCAACACGCATTTTACTTTGCATTTGGCCTAGTTTTCCGAAGTCATTTGGGCAAGTAAGTTCTTAAGTTTATAGAGCTGTATAGGTCATCCTTATGTAACAATGTCTGATTTCAGGGAAGCATAGTTTTTAAGTTTTTTCTTGCATTTAATTTGTATTCAAATGGTAAATCCTTGTTGAAAATTGTTTCTTTTATTTGGGGTATGACGAATGTCAAAATGCTTGCTTTTCTATCTATCATGGTTGAAGTTAAGTAGAATAATATCAAAAAATAACTTGAAATGAATCTGTCACTTTTAACGAGGCAATGAAAACCCCATTTAAGTTTTTCTATAAGTTCATGCCTCGGAAATGAGCTTGTAGGGTTTGTTGTGACGTAACTTTTTGCATGCATGGTTTTGAAAGCTAACAGAACCCGATCAAAACTTGATGTTTCGTTCATTGGTTGTAGGTCCCACAATTCATTTTAGACGAGATGATTATGAATGGATGTGGAGGTTTCTGTAATATTATTTGTACTCAGCCGCGCAGAATTGCTGTAAGCTTCCACTTCAACACTATTTTGTTTGATGGTGTATAAATTAATGCTTAGATGACATGCAATTTTTAGCTTTGGATGTAAAGTTTCTCCATTTGAGTAGTAGAGCTTCTTAGGCATTCTTTTTTTATTTACTTAATATTGTTCAAAGTAGCTCTACAGAATCATTAAGCCTAATTATCTAGTCATTGTGACAACATCAAATGTAAAATATCATATTATGTATAAATACGTATATGTATAAATTTTTGAAGTCTTGTTGTGGGAAAATTATCAAAGAGGTCAATGATAGGACTCTCATTTATTTATTGCATTATGTTAGAGGGCCTTTTGCTTTTCTTCCTAAATCAAAAGGCGACGGCTTTTTTCTTGAATGATGAAGCATTGATTTATTTTCGTGTCCTTTATAATGCACGCAATGATTATTCTTTTTCTATAAGGTAGTGAAGATTAGACTGCTATTGTATCCTGTGTTAATGTATACTAATTGAATATTACTAGGCTTGGATTCAGCTCAAGTCCTTGTTCTCAAAACTGTTGCAGTCCATAATGTGTGTGTGTGTGAGAGAGAGAGAGAGAGAGAGAGAGAGAGAGAGAGAGAGAGAGAGAGAGAGAGAGAGAGAGAGAAAGATTTTATTAATGTCTTTTCTGTTAGAAATAAATGACTATGCTAAACTTAATCCATAGGTTACTTTGACCCAAAAGGTCGAGATTTGTGTAACCATGGGTATTTAGTTATTTAGGCCATGTTAAGTTTGTCTTAACTTCAGATGGTCCCAATTTTGGTCATATAGTGACTCGTGGGTCCTTAGGGGTCTAATTTTGTTTAGGGGCCCTATCTTGACTTTTGGGGGTGCCCTACATTTAGTAAGTGGTTAAGCTTAGGGTTTGTTGGCACTTGGCCACATCCAGGTAGAGTACTTAGATGCTCATTGTGTATTCCATTTTAACAGTTTGGCTAAGCATTGCTCTCCATTTTTTTGCTTGCATTACTGCTTTCTCTCTCTCCTTGAGGGTGCCTATCCTCTTCCCTCATTTGTCTTGTGGAGATTGTTTAATAGTTAGATCTTGGTGCCTTGGCTCTTGTTTTCCTTCATGGTATTAGAGCAACCGGATCTGCAGCAAGCTTGTATTGTTGGTGCCCTACCAAAAGAGGAGCTACTCTACTTTGTGATCTGAAAATTCAGCATCCTGCTGATTTTTCCAAGTGGAGTTTGGATCAGCTTTTTTGTCTTTTTTCAGGTTGAAGGAGGGCGCCCATCATGGATCTTGAAGGAGCAATTTTTGGCGCCCAAAAATCAGCATCTCAAATCTGATTTTTTGCAGCCAGTTTTCAGCAAGTCTTGTCTTGAGGAGGCTGCGCAAAAATCTGCTTCTAATTTGGGTTTTGGAGCCTTCTTACTTTGCTGATTTTTCAGGTTTGCAGTCTTGGAGGAGGGCTCCCAAAATTGTGGCAACCCTAATAGATTTTGGCATCTCTTGTTGGCTGATTTTTCAAACTTAGCATGCTTTGAGGAGGGTGCCCAAAAATCAGTATCAACATCTCTGATTTTGGAGCTTCCTATTGGCTGATTTTTTCCAGCTTTGCATGTTTCTTGGAGGGCGCCCAAAATTCAGCAAACCCTATTTTGGGTTAGGGCAAATTTGTGGCTAGAAAATTGGAGATTTTCAGCAAGCAGTAGGGCGCTTTCAACAACCCTATTGAAGTGTGTGTTGATCACACTATTTGGCTTCCTGATTGGGTTTCGGTGTAGGCTTCAATCGAAGCGAACTTAATTTTCAAGAAGCTGGTTTTTTTATGTAGAAAAACAACCATCTATCCATTATCTTTTGGACACTTTGGTTGCAGATTGGAAAACATTTTGTGCTCTTATTTTCAGCTCATTGTTTGCTGCAAATTTTTGAGTAGATTTGGCTTTGGAAAGGCTCTCTTTCCTATCTACTACAAGCTGAAATTCTGTTGGAGGTAATGGCTAAAGAATCGGAAGCTATCGGTTCTTTTTTTAGTGAAGATCGGTTGGATGGCACAAACTACTCCTTGTGGAGTTACATGATGAAGAATCTTCTCATAGCGAAAGGGCTATGGGATTTGGTCAATGGTGATGAGGAAAGGGCTCCTTCTTTGGCACCTTCTACACCTCGTGGATCATCATCATCTTCTACATCTTTAGAAGAACAAAAGAATTGGGATAGAAGGGATGCACAAGCACATTCTATGGTTGCTCTTGTGGTGAAAAGATCTATCTTACCTCATATTAGATCTTGTAAGACATCTCCATGATAGAAATGCCAAGTGTGTCAAGTAAATGGGAGACTTGGGGAAGCCATGATAGTCGATAATCCTGACTATGAAGGTTCTGAGATGAGGTGAGTGCTGTGTATCTTTGCTCATCCATGGGGAACAATCTGACTCGCTATGTGATAAGGAGAAATATGGTGTCAAGCGGTAGGGGTCGAACTACAAACTCGGTCAAAATGATCTGATGTTGGACGAAGGGCTTAGCCGGTATCATATGTGATAGCATAAGGATATGCAAGCGTGAGATACTAGCCCAATTAGATGAAGTAAGACTTGTACCCCATGCCTCTGTTGTACATAATGTGGAGAGAGAGAGAAGAAGAAGAAAGAAAGCTTTATTAACGTCTTTTCCATGCCGAAAGGCGTATAAGACGAGCAAGTACATTAGATAAGATGGAAACAAGACGAATCAGTGCCGTCAAAAACAAACAAACTAAAACCAAACTAACTAAGAAGAGAGTGATATAACCAGGATTATATGGTACGTGTACCATTTACATGCTCAACTGGACATCTCTTCATTTCTCTAATTCAAACTCTATCTCAGAATTAAGACTCTCATTAACTATAGGCTTACGATCCACAAATCTGATAATGCCGTCACGATAGATAAGCCGTTTGCCAGTTGATAGAGCTTCTTGTCTTGCTTTCTTACGTTCTTGGACTTGGATGAAAGTAAGATCTTCGTCCAAATAGATTTTGGTATCACGCAATTTAGATCGTTTCCCTAAAACTTCGCGCCGGTGAGACACTGACGTGAAGCAGATGACAAGAGTATCTGGGTCCTTCTTAGGTCGCCAAGCAGTTTCCATACCTTTGCTATGGTGCTGAAGATTTTCTTCCAAAAACTTTTCAACTTCTTCAACAGCATTTTGGGAGTTCGGGATACCTCTAACACGGACATTGAGAGCTTTGTGTTCTCGCAGACGGCCCTCGTTGAACGTGGCTGAGATAAACGAAGGTGATGGCGAAAGTGGAGAGAGAGCTCTAGATGAACCTTTAAGTACATCTGCCCATGATTGGACAGCCATATGGTGCTGTTCCACCTGATTTTCGAGCTGCTGAATCTTTTCTGAAGTAGCGATTTGGGAAGAATTTTCACTTTTGATATTTGCAAGTTCCTTCTTGAGTGCTTCAATGGAAGTGTCTAGCTTCTGAAGGTGCGATTGCACAGCGAGAAGTAGAGAATCATGGGAAGCAAGTTTCTCTCTATGATTGTTAAGGTATTTAAACAGACGGAGTTGATCTTCACGAAGAAGACGAACTAAGGTATATGTGGGGAGAGAAGCAGGTGCTTCTGGAGTGTCTAGAGTGTTTGGAGTCAAGGGAATAGCTACAGTAGTTTCATTGTTGGTAATAGGATTTGATGGAGAGATAGGAATTGCAACGGGCATAGAAGTAGAAGGGGAAGTTGGATCTGTTTGTGAGGCTGAGGCAATGATGGAAACATAAGATGGATCAGGAATAACCCCTTTTCGACGAGGCATTTTGCAGATCTAAAGAATAGGCAAGCAAGGATGGCTAGCTAGGCACTATCAGCGATGAACAAGCTCAAAGAGGAAGGGCGATGGAGGGCGCTAGCAGCCGCGATGGAGGGAAGGAGCAGGTGCCAGCTGCAACATGGATCAGGCGGCCAGCAGCCGCGATGGAGAGGGCGCCAGCCGCGAGAGAGAGAGAGAGAGAGAGAGAGAGAGAGAGAGAGAGAGAGAGAGAGAGAGAGAGAGAGAGAGAGAGAGAGAGAGAAGAAAGAAAGCTTTATTAATGTCCATAAAATACCCTAAGGTACATAGGACTGAAAAAATGGGTACATGTCAAGTATGCCCGGTGGGAGCATGAAAGCTCTACCACCTAAAAGAAACAAGAAACAAGATTACAGTACAACAGGAAATAGTGATAGGCACAAGTAGAGTCAATCATCATGTAGATGTCTCTCCGAAGAAGAAAATATATTAATTTCTGTTGGGTGCCCAAGGGCACATAGACAAAAAAAGTACATATATAGTAGGAGCACTGTCCATGTTAGACAATGAAAACTCACTAGTCTAAGTGAAACAAAATAGAGCTCTCTCTAGCTAGTCAGAAGACAATAGGAACTACAGAATCATAAGAAAACATGTAAGAGCTTAACCTCCAGCTCTAAAGAGGGTACAGGTGCTAGAGCTTAACCATTTGCTCTGCTAAGGAAAGTAATATAATTTTAGTCTCAAAAAAAACGTTTGATACTCATAGAATCTGAAGTCCGTGTCTGGTGTCGAGGAGCTCCGGTTGCTTTGGTGACTCGTGTAGATCTGGTAGGTGGCTGAGCACGTTGGGCCTTCGCCCTCACCGATATGACTACCTCATCATTTGACAGGTCATCTCGCTCACACTTCTAGAAGAAGCTAGTGATAAGAGGCTGGCCATTATCAATAGTACCCTCAGAAGGCATCAAAGAGGCTCTCAACGTAAGCATCTCTCGAAGTAGAAGGCCAACACATCTGGGATCATGGTACTCTAGAAAGGTACTGAGTGTGATGGGGGTGTCCCGATACAAACAGTGATAGCGACCACGTATTGTATAGTATATAGGGCATATGAAGATAAAGTGGAACTCATCCTCCACTACTCCCAATGTGCATACCTGATAAACCCGATGCTCCCTCAAAATGCCTGAATATCTGCCCGTCTCGATAGCCAGCTGGTGAGAAGAGACCCGTAATTGTCCCAACCTGTATCGGAGCCCAAAGGAAAGCAAAATTGAGAGATATAAAGGTCTGATAGGAAGCCCCAGACTGTCTCTGCGTAAGATGTGTGTGCCATAAAAGGTAAGCTTGACCTTGCCATGGTCAGCAGGATGATCCCATACTATGTGACAATATCTACGATATAGCTGCTGTCTGATATATGCATGAGTCCCCTGTGGGAGATCCACATCGAGAAGCCCCATGAATGAAAGAAAGTAACCACATCACCATACCATGAGGATCGAGCCTGCTGTCCAGCTATATCCCGAGAAGATGTAAGCGCAACCATCAAGTATCTGTGAGTATCCAAGGTCTCAAGCCGATGAAGCTTAGGTAACAATCTGAAACAAAGCCTCTACTACCATGGGAAGTGAGGCGAACTCCGCTAACAGAATCTCATGAGGAACTGATGGCTTCGTGAGAATCATTTGTCCTAACATGGTGGTCTGTAAGCGCGTGATGTCTCTCCAAGTACCCTGAAATAACCCTGGACACCAAACCTCCGCTGAGTGCATAGCCACTGGTGAGACCACTGTAGAAAAAAGGTGATCTCTAGAAGTAGGATCATGGATATGGTAGGTAGTACATATTCTCTCCATATGTACCAAGGCAGCATGCCCCTTACGCAGGCGAGATAGAGCAGAAGGGCGAAAAATGAGCAAGGGACTGGTGAATAGTACACCAAGGTAAGTGTATGCAGTAACAATCTCTAGCGGCTGTCCATCATAATAAAATGTGTCATCTCTCATATGCTTCCGATTAGTGTTAAACACCATAACCTTGGTCTTAGCAATATTCACCATCAGGCCCCAAGCTAAGCAAAAACCATATAGAGCATCCAGGTGTCGTTGTAATCCAGAGGCTGTAGAGGATAGATAGTAAGGCCACATCGCCCGCGTATAGCAGGATAGGAATAATAACATCAGCAAGTGGACAGCCATCACCACCCTCCTCTTTGATGATCCGCTCAAGATCATCTATGTATGGAGCCACCCCTGCTTGACTCCAACTGTGCTCTGGATAAAAGACGACCAACTGCTGCCATCTCTGAAATGTGCTAATACCCTCTTGTATATGGTGCTGATAGCCACAATGATATCTTGTGAAAAACCAAGTGCGGACAAGCGATGAAGTACCAGGTGTCGAGGAACGGAGTCGAAAGCCTTGCGGAAATCCACAAAGCAACAATAAACTCTCCATCTCCGATGTCTAGCCTCATCTATGATGCAGCGAAGGACAAATGCATGATCAATAGTAGAATATCCAGGCCCGAAACTAGCCTGTCCAAGAGCAAACAACTCATCGGACTCCGCCTGGGATCCAACCATAGACTGTAGAACTGAACCATAAAGCTTCGCCATCGTGTGACTGATCATGATAGTGCGATAGTTATCGACATTCATCGGGTCACCAGCCTTGAGGATGGGGTGGAGAAGATTAGTGCATCAGTTGCTGGGAAAGACAGAAGTAACGGCCATGTTAAAAGTGTGGGCAATGTAAGGAGAGAGAAGTTGAGAGCCCGGTTTGAGGAAGTCTGAGTTGAGTCAATCGACGTCTTTCGCTTTATGGGGTTGGGCTTTTCTTATTGCAGACTCAATTTGGTCAAAGGTAAAAAGGGATAATGTAGCGGGTCGAGTGATAGGAATAGGAGAAGCATTTGTGGTGTATAAGCTAGTGGCATATTCCACCCAAGAGTTGATATCAATGGGTGAAAGCAAGGAAGACTTTTTAGAAAACAGTTGCCAGAAAAACGAGGAAGAGGAAGAGAAAAGGGAGTCTATAAGTTTCTGGCCGCTTTTTGTTAGATAGTCTCTTTTCTTTTTATTAGGCATATGACGATATTGTTTCTGTACTTGCACTAAAAGATTGGGAGAGTGATGTATAGCATATATCACCTGTTTATGCAAGGTGTAGCGATCATGATCATAACATTGGTTGTATGTCTTGAGAGAGAGAGAGAGAGAGAGAGAGAGAGAGAGAGAGAGAGAGAGAGAGAGAGAGAGAGAGAGAGAGAGAGAGAGAGAGAGAGAGAGAGAGAGAGAGAGAGAGAGAGAATGTATTAATGTCTGTTGAGTGCCCAAGGGCACATAAGACATAATGAATAAGTACATGTCTTGTAGGATTACTGTCCATGTCGGACAACATAATAAAAAACGCTAGTCTAAATGGAAAAGAGAATATAGAACTCTCTCGAGCTAGGAAAAGACATAGCCAATATAGAATCATATGCATAAAAGAGCAGATACACAAGAGCTACACCTCCAGCTCTGAAGAGGGTACAGGTGCAAGAGCTTAACCGCTTGCTCTGCTGAGGAAAGTAAAAGGATAAATATCAATCTTGAAAAAAGCGTCTGATACCCATAGCAGCTGTGGGTTGTGATTGAGGAGCTCTGGTAGCTCTAGAGGCACGCATAGATCTAGCAAGAGCCGGTATGACTGCCTCATCATCTGATAGGTCATCGTGCTCTCGCTTCTGAAAGAAGCTAGTAATGAGATGCTGGCCAGAATCAATAATACTCTCCGATGGTAGCAAAGAGGCTCTCAACATAAGCATCTCTCGTAGTAAAAGGCCGACACATCTGGGATCCTGATACTCCAAAAATGTACTAAGGGTAATAGGGGTGTCACGATATAAACAGTGATATCGGCCACGTATCTCATAGTATGTAGGGCATATGAAGATAAAATGAAACTCATCCTCCACTACACCCAATGTGCATACCTGGCATATCCGATGCTCTCTCAAAATGCCTGAATATCTGCCTGTCTCAAGCTGATGCGAAGAGACTCGTAACTGTCCCAATCTGCATCGGAGCCCAAAAGAAAGAGGAAGAGAGAGATATAAAGGTCTAACAGGGGTTTGCTGGGAGTCATGGTGTCCATGTTGATCTCTATGACAAATCTCTCTACGGAGGAGAAACATCTCGTGCAACATCAATGCCACGCACCAAGGATTAACATAATGAGTGAGCGCAGTGTGACTGGAAAATCACGGAAAAGACAATGATAGCGTCCTTGGATCTCATAGTAAATAGGGCATCTGAATAGAAAATGCTCCTCTGACTATACCTCCCCTACTGTGCACATCTGACAAAGTCTGCTCGTATGAGGGATGCCCTGGAAATGCCCCGTTTCCACATATAACTGATGTGAGGAAACTTGAAACTGTCCCAGTGTAAAATGGAGGCAATGTGAAAGTCGACTATCCAAGTAGCAAGGTAAAATTGGGACCCTGACACTGTCCAGCTCACTGCCATGTCACTTGAGAATATGCATGGCAAATAGCCCTCCTGATATACTAGCCTGGGAGTACTATGATAACTGATGACCCATGAAGTTGCTGAGAAGAGAGAAGAGCAGACTCATATCGTGAAACCGGCAGACTCATCACTCTTTGGATGTATGTAATTAACCTGAAAATAGCCTCAATTCGAAGTGGTATGACAACAAACTCAAGAAGTATAATCTGGTGAGGAACAGATGGCTTGGCCCGGATCATGCGTGCAAGCATATTGATTTGTAGACGAGAAATACCAGTCCACTCTGATTCGGGAATACCGGTGCATCAAGCCTCCGCTGCATACATAGTTGTGGGTGTAACAATAGTGTCAAACAAATTACACTTACTCGGGGAATCTCGAATGTACTTCCTGAAGCAGAAGCGCTCAAGAATAACCAACTAAGCATGGCCCTTACGTAGGCTAGTTGTGGCGGCATGTATCATACTGAAAGCAGGACTAGCACAATGCATTGATCATTGACCACTTGGAAGTTGGCACTAAGTTCTAACTTCTAAGTAGTAAGTTTTAACTAGTAACAAATCAATGAATCACAAATTACAATTCAAGAGTCAAAAGTTTAAACTTTAAAGTTTAAAGTAAAAGCAATGATGCTGCATACTCAAGTTGCAAATATGAAATCTAATTTGGTCAAAGTAACACTCACATGATTGAGCCTAGAGTATGCCACTATCATCTATGCTGAGCCCCCCCCTCCAATGCCCATCTAGGCTCTAGCATCTAGCTGCCCGCCTCAGAAGCTGTCCTCGTGGCGGCACTGGCATGTCCTCAGGCTCAATGTCATCCTCCCCATCATCAGAGTCACCCTCATCCTCCTCATCCGATCCCTCACCCTCAGTGGCGGATTCCTCATATGAGTCAGAGCTAGAGGGACTCTCAGAGGTGTCTGAGACTGCTGCATGGCTCGGGCCCTCTCCTGCGCTCCTGGTCCTGTGTGCTGCAGCTCGAGTGGTAGGCCCTGCGCAATGCACACAAGGATTTTGGAATTAGGACTTAGGCTCGAGTCTCGACATGTCATATTACCTTTAAGTTTTAACTTACAATTTACAAATTACAAATTAGTATTTACAATTTACAATCTAGTAATCTACTATCTAGTATATCTACAAAACTTCAAGTACTAAAAGCCTACTAATGTAACGCAGTGAAGCGGGGAATCGGGCATCGAAATCAACCTGCAGCTGCTAAGGCCTCCCGATGGAGTAAAGCTAGACATCCTCCTCCTCTTGTGATCTTGGTGGCAAGTCCGGAATCTTTGCCACATCGATCTCATTGGGATTAACCTACAAAAATTGAAATTAAACCAAGATTTCGATTCTCAATAGTAAGTACTAGTAAACGATTTTAAAAAAATAGCAAATTTGAAATGTAAACGTTGAAAGTTGAAACTTGAAGTTTGAAGGTTCTAACTTCTTAGTGTAGAGTCTAGACTCTACTATCTAGACAAATCATGATTCATGGTAGATACTAGACTCCATAGAATTCAGATTAATCATTACCTGTACGGGCTCCCCGGTCTCTCTTAGCTTCTTCACAAGCCATAGGTTGGCATGCACATACACCAACCTCTCCAGCTGCACAGTAGAAGTCTGTTCCTCCTCTTCGTATGAATCAGAGAGAACACACTCCAATTTCTCTCACATGCGACTACTGCGCAATCTTGTGAGAGGACGTGGATGGCAAGTTTCTGCAACTTGGGAACATCATTCCCGTACTTCATCCACCATGAAACAGGGCGCAATTGCCCTTCCCTTAGCATGGCAGTTGCACGACCGAAATCGAGGCGCTCGGTCCTGAACATTCAACATTCATCACCATTCAAATTTCAAAATAGTAAATACTAAATGCTTACAAGTTACTACTATTAAGTTTTAACTAGCAGCTAGCTTAAGCCTTAGACTTCATACATATACATACTACATGGATGAATACATACCTGATTACATATTACAATTTACTAATTGCATAGTACATACCTGAATAAATTCAAGTCATCCATGAGTGCATCCTGATCCCTGGGATTAGGATAGTTAGAATGCCATCCTTGCCTGAGCTCTCGATCATGGAATTGATCTTCCGTCCTCCACAGTGGATGAAGCAAGCAAGCCACGGAATGCAGAGGTTGATGGAACCATTGCCTAGAAATAGGCCCCTTACTTCTTCCAGCCTGCAAACAATCAGGAGTGAAGTTTGAGCATTCAAGTCTCAAGAACTATTAAGTTTTAACTAAATTCTAATCATGAATGTCAATGAAGATTCAAGAATCAACTTTGAAACTTTCAACGTAGTAATATACCTGTCAGGAGCCATGGTGGTGCAACTCTGAAGCTGCTCTCCCAGCTTATCCATAAACTCATAAAAAAGGCCTAAAGTGGAACCCTCTCTATCAGTAAGGCGAAGCACACTATAGATAGGCTGCATGGATATGACAATGGAGCGTGCAGCATCCCAAAATGAAGTCCCCATCACGATCGCCTCAAATCTCGTGGCCCTGGCCTCTCGTGATCGGCCCCACTCTGCCCAATGGGGTGAAACCACTGTCATCCTCAGGCTTCCATGCACTTTTATGAGCCGCTCCAAAACAATGAACATATAGGCAAATTTAGGATGAAAATCATGAAATAAGATTGGTAATTGGTCATAGCCTATAGGCAGCAAGTAGGCTATACTATATAGCAAAATTCTATGAGCACTGAAACTTGAAGCTAAAACAAAATTGCAATTTTCAAATCAAAAAATTGGAAACAGGTTGTCAGGTTGGAAGTTGGAACTTGGTTACCTAGTGGGGGCAGGCCTCAAGAGATCCAAGGTGGAATAGGACCTGAAGATGCTCAAGACCCTCTGTCTCTTGGTGACAAATATCACCTAGAATTGTGCCATGTCTACAACCTCCTTGACCCAGGGTAATCTCCCAATGTCTTCAACTAGGAGGTCAAGACAATGTGCAGCACATGGACTCCAGAAAATCCAAGGGTACTTCTCATTCACCATCTTCCCCATGGCAACACAACCGACAAAGGTCGAATCATAACTCGTGAACATTCACCATTGAGCATTTCGGAAGCAAATGCAAATTGCAAATGTAAATGGCAAGTGCAAATTGCAATGTTCAAAACAATAATTACGATTCACAAAATGTAAGTTGTAACTTGTAACTTACTAAGCTCAACTTCAAAGCTGAGAGCTCAATGTCGAAAGTTGAAACTTGAAAGTGGCAAGTGCATACCTGGACAACATTCTCTTTTTCGACCTCCTCGATGGCTTGTGAGATGTACTCAAACAATCTCCTACCATCCAATGCCATGCCTGGCTCCGACGTATCAATGGATCTCAAAAACATGGTGCCCATGCAAGCAGACACCAATATATTCACAAGATGGTGCCTCCTTGCTTCGGTCCAACCATCTCATATTATAGTGCATCCAAACCTAAAACATTCGACAACATTTTCAACTAACTAAGTTGCAAATTCGGAGATTGAAAGTTCAAAGTTAGAAACTTGAAAGTACTAATTTCTAAAGTAGTAAGTGGCAAGTGCAATTGCTCCATGGTCGGGCCCTCCCACTCAACACCATACGAGATACTGCTTTCCCTTCATGCAGGGGTCTGTGCCAAATGAAAGGGAGGTCACACAAGTAAAAGCACCTCCTAACAACAATAGCAGCTGCATCTCTATGCGACTGCTGGAAGGCTGCCACAAAAACATCCCTGCCTCTCACATGTCCTCGACCCCGTCCCCTAACAGTGCTACCAATAGCACTACTGCCTGCCCCACACTGCAGGAGTCTCTCCAGAAGAAGGTGGAATGGATGTTGCAGTGGAGCTAGTGCCGGCTACAGGTGTCGGCTGCGATGGTGAATCTCGGCGCTGCCGCACCTGTAACAATAATGGTGTTACTAGTTAGGCTTTAGGTAATAAATTATAGTCAGTGAGAGAGCTCAGAGAACAGTCACTAATTACTCATTAGTAATCAAAGTTAAAAGTTATAGACTGAACTTTTAAGTTGTAGCTTTAGATCAAATTTCAATCGATGTCATTGATCAAACAAGATTCAAGAATCACCTGTGCCTGAAGTAGTAGCAGGAGAGTCGTTCCCGATCCTGACAATCCTCAGTGACTCTGGGGCCTGAGTGCAAACGGCGATCTCGTATCCTCGAAGACGTAAAAGATGCGCCCTGATTCGAACGGGGCCACCTCCATAAGTGTTCCCGCAATACTTGCAAGTCCACTTCTTCGTGCCTGATGTGCCATAACCTAAATTAAGGGTGACGTGATCCCATAAGGGATCCCGCTGTCTGGGCATTGCTAATAGCTATCTAGTGTCAACAAAACAATAAGTATTAAATTCAGACTTCAAATTAAAAACTAATCCTAATTTCTAAAATGGTAAACCTAAGCTCTAACCTCACTCTAGCTCAAGAGTCAAGCCTCACACACACACACACACTCTCCCTCTCTTTCTAAATTCTCACACACTGTAGTCTGTGACACACACACACTATCTCCCTCTCCTCTCTCACACATAGTGCACACACACACACTCTCTCCCTCTCTTTCAAAATTCACACATGTCACACTCTCCAGAGTCCCTATCCTCTCTCTCTCTCTCTCTCTCAATCTCACACACACACACACACACACACACACACACACACACACACACACACACACCACACACACACAAACACACAAACACAGTTTAACACACCACCATACACACAAACACACAAACACACCACCACACTCAAAGTTCACACACACACACACACACACACACATCAATATCTCTCTCTCAACACAATCACAAGGTACAACACATTTCACAACACAACACACAACCCACACTCACAAGTCACAACACAACATAATCAGTGAATCGTGATCACAACATTGAACTCTCTCTCTCTCTCTCTCTCTCTCTCTCACACACACACACACCCTAGCCTTGACACAAAGAGAATATCACAAAGTGACTCTGAAAAAAAAGACAGCTTATCTCCAGTCCTTGGGACAAAAACTTGTTGTTGCTATTGTCTCCCCATCCTCCCATTTCTTTTGGCGGATGTTCTCTAAAAACCCTTATAAACCCGCTCCTATTGCTATTGAATCATGGATAAATTATGCTACTAAGCTTTATACAGTTGACTCTCTTTCCATTTCTCTTTCCCCACGCCCTTCAGAATTCACCCTCTTTACCCCGTCCATGGTTGAAAACGCCATCCAAATTGGTCAAACCCAAAAAGCCACTGATGTTGACCTCCTAAGTATGGACTTCCTAAAACCAGTTGCTCACATTATTGCCCCATACATTTCCCATATCTTTAACCAATCTGTCATCTTCGGTCTCCCCACATCGTGGTGCACCAACCTTTTCCACCTTATCCTCAAAGACGGGGATCCTTTGATTGTCGACAACTACCGCACTATTATGATTTGTCATACTGTGGCCAAGCTATGGATCCGTTTTATAGTCTATTGTCAGCTCACGAGCAGAGACAGAAGGGTTACATGCTATGGGACAGGCAGGTTTTCACGTTGGCTACTCCACGACTGACCAGATATTCATCTTGAGATGCATTATTGAGAAGGCTAAGTTCAGGAAGCAGAGGGTTTTTTGTTGCTTTGTGGATTTTCGCAAAGCCTTTGATTCTGTTCCGAGACACCTTTTACTCCAGCGCTTAGCATCGCTTGGCTTTTCTCAGGAGATCATTGCTGCTATCGTCACATTGTATGAGAGAGCGTTGGCCCATTTTCGAGATGGTGATGGATGGTCCTCTTACATTCATAGTACAGTGGGAGTTAAGCAGGGATGTCCTTTGTCCCCTACTCTCTTTGCTCTATATATTGATGATCTTGAGCGGATTATTAGGGAGGAGGGTGGAGATGGCTGTCCGTTAGCAGATATGATTATCCCTATTCTACTGTATGCGGATGACGTGATACTTCTATTGAGATCCGCATCTGGGCTTCAGCAGCACCTTGATGCTTTATATACTTTCTGCCAGACATGGGGTTTGATGGTGAACATTGGTAAGACTAAGGTCATGGTGTTCAACACCAATCGACAGCATATGAGAGACACAGTGTTCTACTATGATGGGCTTCCACTGGAGATAGTAGCCTCTTATACTTACTTAGGTGTCCTTTTTACTGGTCCATTGCTCTCTTTTAGACCAGCTGCACTGTCTAGGCTCCGCAAGGGGCACTCTGCTGTTGTCCAGATGGAGAGGTTTTCCTCTATTTACTATGTACATGATCCTGATACACGATCCTGATACACGCTGTCGCCTTTTTTCTGCCACTATCTCTCCAGTGGCTCTATATTCAGCAGAGACATGGTGTCCTGGCTTGTCTAGAGATACTTGGAGTGATATTTCACGTAATGCTTAGCCGGATGATCCGTGCGAAGCAGTCAGTTCCCTATGATATCATATTGGCAGAGTTTGCCTCACCACCACTGATTGTCGAGGCTATATTTCGGATTATCACATTCATTCATAGAGTCTCGGAGCTTGATTCATCCAGATATGTTGCTACAACTTTCACATCCTCTCACACTCTAGCTAGTCAGCAGGCTAAGTCCTCATGGTTTCAGTGTGTTTCTGACCTTTTGAGTAGGTGGGGTTTATCTATATCCGATCTCCCGAACAAGACACACGCATATATCCGCTAGCAGATTTACAGAGCTTACATCAGCACAGTGTGGTCTCACCCAGATCCAGCACGGGTCAAGCTTCATTTTTATCACACTCATCTTCTTCAGCTGGATGTTTCCGGGCTTCCCATTCGACCGGGTTATTTGTCTCAGACGTTATCTTTCGGCCTGCGTTACCGTCTTGGTCAGTTTAGGGTCTCTTCTCACCAGCTTGCTATTGAGACAGGCAGATACACAGACACACCTCGACCACTACGGATTTGTCAGTGCTGCTCTTTACAGGAGATTGAGGATGAGTTCCATTTTATTTTCCGATGCCCAGCCTACTATGAGATCAGAGGCAGATACCATTGCTTATACAGAGATACTCCACTTACACTTGCTTCTTTCCTTGCCTTCTCAGATGTGAGATGTGTTGGTTTATTATTGCGAGAGATGTTTACTCTCAGATCTTCCTTTTTATTGGATGTTTTTGATATGGATCATAGCCAGTCCCACATTACGCACTTTTTCCAGAAGAGGGATAGAGATGAGACTTATGACAGTGAGTTAGACATTTTAGTACGACGACCGAAGCTCCAGCATCCTCTTCGCTCCTCCAGGCCCATGGCTTTTCACCGGAGGCCAACACCTGCTTCTCACCATATCACGCAGTTTTTTATATCCACTCAGCCAATTAGCTAACTTATTTCAGTTTTCTCTTTCCCTCTGTGTAGCTGGTGGTTAAGCTACTGATATTGTACCCTCAACAGAGCTGGAGGTTAAGCTTTGTTTTTCTCTCTGTTTTCTAGTGCTGGTTTAGCTATTAGGAATAAGTCCTACATGGACAACGCTCCTTCTTTTTTGATCAGAGGCGGAATCCAGGAGATTACATGCATTGGGACAGGCAGGTTTCTGAGCTCATTACTCTACCACTGACTATATTTTCACACTTCGGGCTTTGATTGAGGAAGCTAAGCACGGGAAAGAAAAGGTTTACTGTTGTTTTGAGGACTTTAGGAAAGCCTTTGACTCTGTACCACGCTCCCTGCTCGTTCAGAGACTTTGCGACCTTGGCTTCTCCACGGATATTGTTCTGGCAGTGATGGCTCTTTATGAGCGGGTCTTGGGATGTTTCCGACACGGAAGTGGCATCTCTGATCACATTTGGAGCACCATTGGGGTGAAACAGGGATGATCCCTTTCACTGGTTCTTTTTGGATTGTACATTGACGAGTTAGAGCAAGCCATCTCATAGTGTGGCGGAGTTGGTTGTAGACTCGGCACCATTTTGATTGCTATTCTCCTCTATGCAGATGATGTGGTATTAGTATCTCCGACCAGGGAGGGATTATAGAGGCAGCTGGATTGTTTACAAGGATTTTGTACCAGGTGGGGATTGGGGGTGAACATTGCGAAGACCAAGGTTATGGTCTTCAACACTTCTCGAGCTTTCATGCAACACTAGGAGCTCACCCTAGATGGACAAGCCTTAGAGGTAGTTTCTTCTTATACTTATTTGGGGATACTCTTTTCTGGTCCTACCTTCAGCATGCGACAGGCAGCCACCACCCGACTTGGGAAGGGGCATTCCTCCCTTGTTCAGCTTGAGCAATTCTGTTTCAGGAAGTTCATCGGAGATGCTCGCAGTAAGTGTGGACTTTTTGATACTATTGTCACCCCCACAACCTTGTATGCAGCAGAGACATGGTGTACTGGTCTTCCCTCATCACACTGGGCTAGCAGTTCACGCTTACAGATCACCATGTTATCTCGTATGATTCGGGTGAAGCCCTTGGTTCCACATGAGATCCTTCTTGCAGAGTTTGTTGTTCCACCCATTCAGATAGATGCCACTTTCCAGCTTATTGTATACATTCAGAAAGTTCAGGCTCTACCAGATGCATATATGCCGTATACACAGACAACACTTGCTTCTTCACACTCCCTTCATGACCAGGGCTATCGATTGTCGTGGTTTTCTCAGGCATCCCACTTCCTTCTTGAGTCATTTGGTATCTCCATTACAGCGCTCCCATCAGGTACTCATCAGTATATCAGGCGATTCTTATATCGGGCATATCGCGATCGTACTTGGAGGGGACAGCTTGGACCCACCTATTACTGGACTCACTTTATTGAGCTTGACATAGCAAGGTTCCCAGTTTTGCCACACTATTTGGACTCGGGATTATCACACAGTCTCAGATTTACATTGGGACAGCTCCCTGTGTCGTCACATCAGTTGGCTATTGAGACTGGGAGATTCCAGGGTACCCCGAGAAAGGCGCGGATTTGTCAGTTATGTTTCTTGGACGAGGTGGAGTCAGAGGAGCACTTTATCTTTAGGTGCCCAGTGTATTATGAGATCAGAGAGAGATACTATTGTTTGTTTCGTGACACGCCGGTCACCCTACGATCCCTCCTAGCCTATGAGGACTCCCGATGTGCTGCACTCATGATACGAGAGATGTTCATATTGAGACAAGACTTGTGTTAGACAGCTCAGCAGAGTCAGAAATGCGAGCAGCATCATGAAGGACGACTCACCTGCCCATAGAGATCGGAGATAGTGTCCCACCCATACTCATGTTGCAGCACGAGCTACTCGACCTATCATGAGGAGACCTCATCCTCCTAGACAACGTCAACGACCACCAGCTGTCCTTCATGTTGCTGCCCGCATTACATCCTTTTATGGCATCAGCAGGACATGATTGGATGATAGTGTCATACCTTATTCATGACATTTAGCAGTATACATGCTCCCACATGTTCCAGATATCATCACATCTATTTCAGTTCATAGCATTTAGATTTGTTATTTCTGTTATCGTTTTGGAGACGTTTCATATGCTCCCATGGTTACCACATACTTGACATGTACATTTACTAGTCTTATATGCCTTTTGGCATGGAAAAGACATTAATAAAGCTTTCTTTCCTCTCTCTCTCTCTCATGTTTTGGATGTGAGTTTGGATAGGACCTCTCAGGATGTAGATACCCCGGCTACACACTTTGGAGAACAACTGATTGGACTTGCAGAAACTCACTCGTTAGCCATTTTGAATGGCCTATCTCGATGGCCATCATCATTTGTGTATACCTGTCATCCGCACTGGGGTGGTCACAGCGTTGTTGACTACTTCATTGGCTCACCAGCCTTGATTCCATTTCTTCATACTTTTCATATTATGCACCCTACCATTTCTGATCACTCTCTATTGCTCCTGTTTATGGGCCGTGCCACTCGTGGTACTGCTACAACACCTCATTCCACACGTCGCAATCGTCCATCTTTCTCCCCACTTGGTCTTCCTACGTACACTTCCTCTTTGGCCACACTGCTCGCCGATTTCCCTTTCTTATCTTCGGTAGACCAACAAGCCGCCTTTTTATCTCAGTCGCTTCTTCACTCAGCCAACGCTGCATATCCTCCGAAAACTTTCTCGTCTCATAAATGCACTTACAATAGATGGTATGATGATGAGTGCCTCTCTCTACACAAGGAGGTTGTTCACGCTCAATACCATTCTCCCGACACCCTAGCATCTAGACAAAAAGAATACCATAGAATGACTTTGCGGAAAAAGACTACGTACTTTCAGTCTCTGGCACAGAAACTCATCGATTCCTTGGACTCCTCTTCTTCTACCTTCTTTTGGAAGATGTTTTCTGAAAACTCATGTATGCCGGCTCGTATTGCCATTGAATCTTGGATTGACTATGCTGCAAGAATTTATACAATTGACTCTCCTTCCATCTCTCTCTCACTGCGACTCTCGGAATTCACCCTCTTCACTCCGTCCGTGACTAAAAATGCCATAAAAAATGGTCAAAACCATAAAGCCATTGATGTTGACTCTCTAAGTATGGACTTTCTAAAACCTATCGCCCATATTGTTGCTCAATACATCTCCCACATTTTTAACCAATTTGTTATTTTTGTGGCCTTCCCACATCTTGGTGTACTAACCTGTTGCACCCTATACTTAAGGCTGGTGATCCTCTGAATGTAGACAACTATCGTACTATTATGATCAGTCACACTATGGCTGAGCTCTGTGGTTCAGTTATGCGGTTTATCATCAGCTCTTATGCAGAGACAGAGTTATATGCTATGGGACAGGCTGGTTTTAGAGCAGGCTATTCCACAGCGGACTAGATATTCATACTGAGGTGTATCATTGAGGCGGCGAAGTTCAGGAAACAGAGAGTCTATTGCTGCTTTGTGGACTTCCGCAAAGCATTTGATCCGGTTCCGAGACACTTGTTGCTCCAGCGTTTGGCATCCCTTGGTTTCTCAGAGGATGTCATTGCTGCTATCATCACATTATACGAGAGAGTTTTGGCCCGATTCCGTGATGGAGGTGGATGGTCTTCATATATCCATAGTACGGTCGGAGTAAAGCAGGGATGTCCCTTATCACCCACCCTATTTGCTCTATACATTGACGACCTTGAGCGGATCATTCGGGAAGAAGGTGGAGATGGCTGTCCTCTTGCAGATCTTATTATCCCTATCCTTCTTTATGCAGATGATGTGGTTCTAGTGCCTCTCTCTACACAAGCAGGTTGTTTATGCTCAAAAGCATTTTCCCGACACCTTAGCATCTAAACAAAGAGAATACCGTAGGATGACTTTGCAGAAGAAGAATATGTACTTTCAGTCTCTGGCACAAAAACTCATCGATTCTTTGGACTCTTCTTCTTCCACCTTCTTTTGGAAGATGTTCTTTAAAAACTCATGTATGCCAACTCCTATTGCCATTGAATCGTGGATTGACTATGCTGCAAAACTTTATACAGTTGACTCTCCTTCCATCTCTCTCTCACCCCGACCTTCAGAATTCACCCTTTTCACTCCGTCCATGATTGAAAACGCCATAAAAAATGGCCAAAACCATAAAGCCATTGATGTTGACTCTCTAAGTATGGACTTTCTAAAACCTATCGCCCATATTGTTGCTCCATACATCTCCTACGTTTTTAACCAATCTGTTATTTTTGGCTTTCCCACACCTTGGTGTACTAACCTTTTGCACCCTATACTTAAGGCTGGTGATCCTCTGAATGTAGACAACTATCGTACTATTATGATTAGCCACACTATGGCTAAGCTCTATGGTTCGGTTATGCAGTCTGTCATCAGCGCTCATGCAGAGAGAGAGGAGTTATATGCTATGGGACAGGCAGGTTTTAGAGCAGGCTACTCCTCAGCAGACCATATATTCATACTGAGATGTATTATTGAGGCAGCGAAGTTTAGGAAACAGAGAGTCTATTGCTGTTTTGTGGACTTCCGCAAAGCATTTGATTCAGTTCCGCGACACTTGCTGCTCCAGCGTCTGGCATCCCTTGGTTTCTCACAGGAGATCATTGCTACTATCATCACATTATATGAGAGAGTTTTGGCCAGATTTCGTGATGGAGATGGATGGTCTTCATATATTCATAGTACGGTCGGAGTAAAGCATGGATGTCCTTTATCACCCACCCTTTTTGCTTTATACATTGACGACCTTGAGCGTATTATTCGGGAAGAAGGGGGAATGGCTGTCCTTTAGCAAATATTGTTATCCCCATCCTTCTTTATGCAGATGATGTGGTTTTACTATCTAGTTCAGCTACAGGACTTCAACGACATCTGGATGCTTTGTATACTTTCTGTCAGATATGGGGGCTAATGGTGAACATTAGAAAGACTAAGGCTATGGTGTTTAACACCAATAGGCAGCATATGAGAGACACTATGTTCTATTTTGATGGACAGCCTCTAGAGATAGTAGCGTCTTACACATACCTGGGTGTTCTCTTTTCTAGCCCATTGCTTTCGTTTCGACCAGCTGCATTGGCTAGGCTCCGCAAGGGGCGCTCTGCTCTTGTTCAGATGGAGAGGTTTTCCTCTACTTATTATGTGCACGATCCAGACACACGATGTCGCCTCTTTTCTTTGACTGTTTCTCCAGTGGCACTGTACTCAGCAGAGACATGGTGCCCAGGCTTATCTAGAGATACTTGGAGTGATATCTCGCGTTTACAGATTCACATGCTTAGCCGGATGATTCGGGCCAAGTAGTCCGTTCCTCATGAGATTATTCTGGCAGAGTTTGCTTCTCCTCCACTGCTTGTCGAGGCTATTTTCAGGATTATCACATTCATTCACAGAATCTCAGAGCTTGATTCCTCCAGATACGTGGTAGCGGCTTTTACATCCTCTCGCACTTTGGCTGGGCGACGGGCTAAGTCTTCATGGTTTCAGTATGCTTTGGACTTTCTACATAGCTGGGGATTATCTATGTCTGACCTCCCCAATGGGACTCATGCGTTCATTCGTAGACGGATCTACAGAGCATACATACATACTGTTTGGTCTCACCTTGATCCTTCACGGGTTAAAGCTTCAGTTCTACCGCATTCACTTTCTTCACTTAGATGCTTCAGGGCTTCTCGTTAGACCGAGTTATCTCTCTCAGCCGTTATCTTTTGGCCTGCGCTACCGCATCGGTTTGGACTTACCCCCCACTCCATGTGAAACCACCCTAATACAAGGACATATACAAGAATGGAGGCTTCTCATCAGCTCGCTATTGAGACTGACAAAGATGCAGACATGCCACGACCATTACGGATCTGTTGGTGCTGTACATTACAGGAGGTTGAGGATGAGTTTCACTTTATTTTCTTATGTCCAGCTTACTATGAGATCAGAGGCAGATACCACTGTCTTTATCGGGACACTCCACTCACGCTTGGTTCCTTCTTTGCCTATCCCGATGCGAGATGTGTTGGTTTACTTTTGCGAGAGTTGTTCTCCTTGAGATCTTCACTTATGCCGGATGATCAGGATGTTGACCATAGCCAGCCACATATTACACTTTTCTTTCAGAAAAGAGTTAGGGAGGATACTTCTGATAGTGAGATTGACATTCCAGCTCGCCGACAGAAGCTCCAGCGGATTCCTCGACCGTCCAGAGTTCATCGTCAGAGGCCACCGTGTCCCTCACACCAGATCACACAGTTTTTCTCTTTCAATTAGTGAGTTGTACTCCTCCACGGCTTGGTGGTTAAGCTACTGCTTTTGTACCCTCACCATAGCTGGAGGTTAAGCTTTGGTTTTATTTCCAGTTTATTCTGTTTTTAGCTTTAGCAGATAGAAATAAGTCCATCATGGACAACGCTCCTTTCTGATGTACTTTTTCTTTGTCTTATGTGCCCAAGGGCACCCGAAAGACATTAATATATTCTATTCTATTCTCTCTCTCTCTCTCTCTCTCTTTGCTTTGTGTAACTTGGTGAAGGATGAGGACCTTCTTCCCAAAGCAACAGATGTGTCTATCAAGGTCGTCGCATACTCGCGTGCCCAGAATCCTGCTGACTGTTTGGAAGTATTCAAAAGCTTATGCATGCCATAACACAGTTTTCGCTGCGAGCTTCAAACCCACAAACCTAGAAGAAGCATACTACAACAATTTAGCATCTTTGATTCATAAAAGAACAGCATTTAATACTAGGAAGGGGAATGACTACAAATTTGATGCCAGCATCAATTCCTCAAAGCAGAAGAGGCATACTTCAACAATTTAGCATCTCTGGCTCATGAAAGAGTAGCATTTAACAATAGGCAGTGGAATGACTGCAAATTTGTGTGTACAGATCTAGCAATCGAGATGAAAATTTGGCCAACAACTGGAGTAGCACGTCTGAGAAGGCACAGGTGAGATTTTACCTACACATGATCGTCTTAATCATGATGTGTCTGTCCTGATTTCTTCAATTTTACAATTCAGCAGGATTGCTAGCGGGATTATGATCCACACATAGATGATGGAACGACCTGAGATCACACATGAGACGAATGAATAGGAAATAATAAACGGCACTGAACTGGCGTTTCAAGCAATGCTTTATAAAAAAAAAAGGTTTAATTACCGATTATAATTTATGAAGCTATTTGGACAATCTAATGGGATAAGAATTGTAGGGTTTCAAGCCTCTCATTTTCCTCTAATTTTGTTAGTCCATTGCAAGGTTTTTCAAGGCTGTCATTTTCCCCCTTCACGTTATGCGATTGGGTTCTTATAGTTAAAAAATGACAATAATTAACATGTAAGTTTTTGACGGTCACTTGCCATGTTTGATGTCAACTTTCTCTTGATGGTGGCTGATCTTTTACGAGCCCCTAAGTTGCTATTTAGCTTGTTCTCTTTGTACTTGATATAATATAGTGTGAATATACAGTTTGGTTGTTGGTGAGCAATCTTGTGTTTCTTGTCTCGAAGTACTTGGTAAAGTTTTGTGGTGATTGCATCGATTAGTATCGTTGTTGTCAACTTAGTATCGGGGCAACCACCAGACAAGAACGAGGTGTAAAAACCGGGGTCGAGTTCACAAAGATTTGAGCTACAGTGAAGCTTGTCAGGAAACAGCAAAGGTGGTCGTTTGAAGGATGTGGTAAACAAAAAATGAGTTCGTGGGGATTCGAAGGATTGCTCAAAGGCTGTGAAAAGCCTTGTACTGTATTGAGGACAGAGAATTTTTGCTAGAATTAGAGCAATAATTTGACGGAAATTTGTTTTTCCGTTTAAGAAATTCTCAAGAAAGCGTACTCTACTTCATCAACTAGTTGAAAACTTGATATATCTTACTACCACATGTCTTGACATCTGCTATGCTGTAAGTTTGGTTAGTCAATTCATGTCATCGCCTACTCTGGATCATTGGAAAGCGTCAAAGAGAATTTTGAGGTTCGTCTTAAACTTCAAGGGAAGGGACCTCAAGTGTAAACTGCATGGCAACTTCATTAAAAAATTTCAGTTTGAAATATTTGTTGGGTCCCAATTTGTTGAAAGCATAGTACCCACGGTTCTCAGAACCGTGGGGTGAACCGTACCACGGTTCATGAGCGTATCATTGATCAATTTGTCGGTGAAGGATCATGTGATCACCCACATAAGCCTGTAAAAAACCAGCAAGAGAAAAGTGGCTGAAACGTCGGTACATGGTGTTGAACCCTATATCACCTAGGGTACTCATTTGCACGAGTTCCGAGATGAAGATAGGCTTTATTTCCTTCTCATGACATTTGGGTTGCAACTACTTGAGGTCAAATTACGTATTTTCTTTCCTAGGATATATCTACCATTGCTAGAGTAGTTTGTATACACCTAGATCAAGCCCAACCAATGTTTGAATCATCAAATTAGGTGCATTTTCAAATTCGCTCATATAGTATCAAGAGTTTGTGTTGCCACCAAGAGGAATGTGTTACATAATGTAGAACTTGTTTCTAGCTCATAAGCACATATGAAAATAGACTCTAGGCTAAATTTGAGAAAACCTAAACCTGTGGAGTATGCATTGTCTAGGATAAGGTAGCTCACGCCCGTTGACATTTGTGGTCGTTGACTTTCTTGCCGATAGCAATAAAGCAGAAATGTTTGGAGAGAATTTTGATGTGAAGAAAGTGGGGCACAAGCTGACTCATTGCCATGCAGAATGTAAGGTGGATGATTTTGCTTAAATCACACCTCAGAAACCCGTTCTGAGGTTTTGGGGTCGTTCCTTACAATACGTTCCGAAACATACTGCCCCAAAACATCTTAAAAAAGTCAGTAAAAAGTACTCAAAATTACTTCAAGTCAGCTTGCTGCCTTTCTATGTTCTTCTCATGAATTATGCAAAAGGAAGTGAAAACCAATGTTTGATGCAGCGACAAGGTATCGTTTTTCTATTGATCCTGCGAAAGTGAGTCCTAATTGCAGAATCTTTTCAGCTGAAAGAAAGTCAGTGAGTAAAAAAGTGACGTGGAGGATGGGCCCCTTCATTGCAATAGAGGATACATAGATACATAGAAGATGGCCTTCATCGCAGAGTTTATCATTGCCTTCAACGTAGGTAGTATCATTGCCTTCACCACAATAGGACACATAGATACGTAGAGGATGCATCGCCTTCACCATAGAGAATATCATTGCCTTCATTGCAGAGCATTTTTTGAGCAAAGTCTTGATCTGGAGTTTTATGAGAACAGTAAAAAAAAAAACAATTCGAGGGGGTACATAAAAAAGCATCTCTATGGACTTGATTACAATGAAATGTATGCATTAGATACAACGGCTATATTTGAGTTCTACTATGATCAGGCTGCCTCGTTTGCAAAGATTATTCTAGCTTTTTAACAAGAAGTATGTTTCAATGATAAGACTTGAAATGATGGGTTGGAAAGTCGTAATAGTTGATATCTATTCAAAAGATAAGACTTGTTTTAGGCTATTGGATCATGCTTGGAGGTGCACAGTAGCACATAAGTTCTTCTAGGTTGTTAGAACCTCCCCTTATCCAAAGTCAAGCAGTTATGCTCCCAATACATTTGCATTATCAGCACTTTTAGGCCTTGTATTTATATAATCATTTTTCTATTTTGTAGGTTGTGTCCTCTTTGGATGAGATGCATGTCTGAGCTTCACATTTTCCTCGTAATTATGCATAATCTACAGATGTGGCTTTTCACTACTCTTTAAATTTGAAAAAATTGTATTGAAATTTGGTCATTGTCTAATCATTTGTGAATTCAGAAAGTTAGTATGATAAGTTTTTGTGTGTTGTTTATTTTCTTATAAAAAACGTTGTTGTTTCATTGTCTAATCATTTCTGAGTTCAGAATGTTTTAAATTGATAAGTTTTTGCATGATGTTTATTTTCTTATAGAATGTAAATTTTTTGAATATTAGCTCATTTAGTAGCAAAAAACTCTTGCTCACTACATCGTTAGTGTCACTTAATATGTGTAAGTATCTGCAAAGCTTTCCTTTTGCATTTGATAGAAACTTTGTCACAGAATACTGCTATCACTGTTTCTCGATCAAAGACTATTTTTTTGACCAAGTTTCATACTTCAGGCCATTTCTGTAGCCGAGAGGGTTGCGGCTGAGCGGTGTGAACCTGGTCCTGGGGAAAATGGGAGTCTCATTGGATATCAAGTGCGCTTGCATACAGCTTGGTAAAATTTATATATTTGTTCTAGTTTTTCATTGTCAGTTGATTTTTCTTTGTGTTCTAGAGGACTTTTTGTTTTATCTCCTATTTTATCCACTGGACAATTTTAAAATGTTTTCTTGGGGTTCCTTTTCCCTGGGGCTACCAAAATAAGTGGCCTTCTCTGACCATCAACTTATTATCATCAGTTCTATGATGTGTGGGACCGAGGACTTCGCCCGAATCATACGAGCTAGCATGGTGGTCTATAATCGTGAAATGCTGGCCCAGTGTGATGTCGGAAGACCTGTACACCATGTCTCTGCTGCATACAAGGCCGTGGGAGTGACAATAGTGTCGAAAAGTCTGCACTTACTGCGAGCATCTCGGATGGACTTCCTGAAGCAGAACCGCTCAAGCTGAACTAGGGATGAATGCCCCTTCCCAAGTCGAGTGGTGGCTGCCTGTCGCATGCTGAAAGTAGGACCAGAGAAGAGTATTCTCAAATAGGTATACGAGGAAACTACCTCTAAAGCCCGTCCATCAAGCATGAGCTCCTGGCGCTGCATGAAAGCTCGAGAAGTGTTGAAGACCATAACCTTGGTCTTCGCAGTGTTCACTCCCAGTCCCCATTTGGTACAGAAAACCTGTAAACAGTCCAACTGCCTCTGTAATCCCTCTCTGGTCGGGGATACTAGTACCACATCATCCGCATACAAGAGAATAGCAATCAAGATGGTGCCAAGTCTACATCCAGCTCCGCCACACTATGCGATGGCTCACTCTAACTCATCAATGTACAATCCAAAAAGGACCGGCGAAAGAGAGCATCCCTGTTTCACCCCAATGGTGCTCCAAATGTGATCAGAGATGCCTCTACCATTTCGGAAACATCCCAGGACCTTTTCATAAAGAGCCATCACTATTAGAACAATATCCATGGAGAAACCAAGGTCCCGAAGTCTCTGAATGAGCAGGGAGCGTGGTACAAAGTCAAAGGCTTTCCTGAAGTCCACAAAACAATAGTAAACCTTTTCTTTCTCGTGCTTAGCTTCCTCAATCAAAGCTCGAAGTGTGAAAATATGGTCAGTGGTAGAGTAATGAGCTCGGAAACCTGCCTATCCCAATGCATGTAATCTCCTGGATTCCGCCTCTGAACTTATTGCAGACTGGAGTATGGTACCGTAAAGCTTAGTGAGGACGTGCTCGATCATGATAGTGCGGTAGTTACCAGGAATCATGGGATCACCATGTTTATGGATATTATGGATGATGTTGGTGCACCAGGATGAAGGGAAGCCAGAGACAACGGCGGAATTGAGGATAGTGGCTAGAGTGGGAGCAAGGAGGTCGGAAGCATGGATTAGGAGTTCAGATTCGAGGTCTTCAATGTCTCTTGATTTTTTGGTTTTCATTCTCTTGATGGCCGCAAGTACCATGTCAGCGGTGAAGAAGGTAAACTCAGAGGGACGAGGGGAGATAGAGATGGGTGCGTCAGTAGGTATGGTATAAGAGGAACTAAAGAGAAGGTCAACAAGACGTTTTCCCTCGGAGTCATCAAAAGCACGTTTTTTCCGACGGAGTGTGCGATGGAGAGAGCGTCGAGCGGAGCGAAGGAGGTGAGGTTCATGAATGCGGGCATGGCTGACAAGATGATGTAGAGAGCGACACTCGGTATCATACCATGGGGGTTGTGGAGGACGTAGTGATGGGGGACGCGTGTGTTTGCCTTTATGTGCCTTAGATGGAAAGGCTAAGGAAGCAACGGTATGAAGAGAGGTGCTAAGGAAATCTGCTTGAGTCTCGACTGTACTATCATGCGGAAAGGAATGAAGTAGGGAGGTAAGGAATTCCTGGTAGACGGGTGCATATAGAGAGGTGAATGTATATCTGGGTGCACGGGCAAGCAAGGGATGTGAGGATAATTGGGGAGGTGGGAGGCGACCAATAGCGAAGGAGAGATAGGAGTGATCAGAGAGAGTGGTGGGGGAGATGTGAAAATCAGAGATGAGAGGTATGGAGGATGGTGATCCCATGAGGTAGTCTACAACACTATGTCCGCCACTGTGAGGATGACAAGTATAACTACCGGAATCTGGCCAACAAGTTAGGCCATTGTAAATGGCTAACTCATGTGCCTCTCAAAACTGCAACAAATGCTCACCGTAGGGGGTAATAGGTCCCGAGAGAGAGAGAGAGAGAGAGAGAGAGAGAGAGAGAGAGAGAGAGAGAGAGAGAGAGAGAGAGAGAGAGAGAGAGAGAGAGAGAGAGAGAGAGAGAGCTTTATTAATGTCTTTTCCATGCCAAAAGGCTTATAAGACTAATGAAGTACATGTCAAGTATGTGGTAACCATGGGAGCATATAAAAACGTCTCCAAAACTGTAATAAAGAAAACATCTAGTACAAACTAAAATAGACACGTATGAGAGAGTGTGTGTGCATAATAATCATATGTATCTATGTCAAGATGTCAAGACTTTGCTGATGCTGTTGCTGTTGTGCTAATGCTGTAAAAAGATGTAATGCGAGCCACAACATGAGAAAGCACTGGAGCCTGCCGGCGTCGTCTGTGAGCATGAGCATGTGTAGGAGTACATCTCTGTGTAGGATGTCTGGTGAACTTGGTAGTAACGTGATGGTGGGAGGTACATTGTCTCTGATCTCTATGAGCATGCGAGCAGCTATCATCCTCGTCGTCGTCATAATCCTCATCCTCAGACATTAAATCATGCGATCTCCGCCTAGTGAAGAATGAAGTAATCAATGGATGTGAGGTAAAATGCTGTGGTGTCCTGTATAGCTCTCTCCGTAGTATAAACATCGTGCGTACCAACAGAAATATTCTAGTGAACCAAGATCTTTCATGTCAAACTCTGATGAAAGATCTTTCTTGATCCCCTGAATTAAACTATGATTAGATCCTCTAATAACAAGGTCATCCACATACATCACTACAATCACAATATGACCATCTCTGATCAAAACATAAAGTTTATGCTCAGAACTACTTCTCTGAAAGCCAAGCTCCTCAAAGTTTGTGTCAATCCTCGTGTACCACACCCTGGGTGCCTGCTTAAGTCCATATAGTGCCTTGTCCAACCTGCAAACCTTGTCTTCATGTCTTGCTACTATGTATCCCTCTGGCTGCTCCATGTAGACTTCTTCCTCTAGAAATCCATTTAGGAATGCACTCTTTACAACCATTTGTTTTGTTGCCTCAGATATCGCCTTTCCCAGTTGATGCCGCCCTCAGGAACACTTGTCCTGGTTGCTGCTGCCTCAGGTACTGCCTCTCTGATCACTATAACCCTCAGAAGGACCTGAAACAGATATGCCGCCCTCAGGTAAAGCCTGCTCCAGATGTGACCTGCACCAGAAAACCGGCAAACAACCTGAAAAATTCTGATTCAGGTCTGTAAACAGCCAATAACTTCCCTTCAATCTTCTCCTAGAAGATTCTCGTTGTCTTCCTAACAACGTTGACTCCACATGCAGCTTCAGCTCCTCCAATCTGATTGCACACCTGCTCACCAAAGAGCCTGCTTTGATACCATGTCAGAATTTGTCATACAAATTCTAGATGAAGTTACTAGTCCTACTAACACTCACACAATACCAAGCATAGAGAGAATTCAGATCATAGGAGAATTAAGCAATGCTCTAGCATATTGGAATGATTGTGGTGGGGCGCCAGCCTACTTAAATAGATTCTCTAATCAATGAGAAAAGCCAAGAGCCTAAAGTAAATAGCAAAAGAGCAAAAGCTAACTGCTATAATTACCACCTATATTGGGTAAAGTTCGAAGATGAATTTCTAAGTACTAAATAGATCCTAATTTAGTTGTAGGGCACCCACCTACATGCATAAGCTTTAAAAAACGAATTTACTATAAATAAATGGCCCCTAAAATAGCACACAAGCATGGCCAAACTATCATTAAGGGGTATCAAATAAACATTAATTCCTAACACCAATATCCCATCATCATCATAAAGGAAGATAGCAATCAAGATGTCCCCAAGCCTGCAACCAGCACCACCACACTGTGTAATGACTCTCTCCAACTCATCAATATACAAGCCAAAGAGGACTGGTGAGAGGGAGCAACCCTGCTTCACCCCAATAGTGCTCCAAATATGATCGGATATGCCAATGCTATGCCGGAAACATCCCAGGACACGCTCATAAAGTGCCATCACAGCAAGAACGATGTCGGTGGAGAAACCGAGGTCTCGGAATCTCTGGATGAGCAATAAGCGAGGAACAGAATCAAAGGCTTTCCTGAAGTCCACAAAACAACAGTAAATCCTCTCTCTCCTGTGCTTAGCCTCCCCAATCAAGGCCCGCAATGTGAAGATGTGAACTGTAGTAGAATAATGGGCTTGAAAACCTGCCTGACCCATAGCATGTAGTCTCCTAGTCTCCGCCTTTGAGCTTACAACAGACTGAAGTATAGTACTATATAGTTTTGCCAGGACATGCCCAATCATGATGGTGCGGTAGTTACTCGGAATCATGGGGTCACCATTCTTATGGATGGGGTGGATAATGTTAGTGCACTAGGATGATGGGAAACCGAAAACAACTGCGAAATTAAGAAGGGTGGCAATAGTAGGAGCGAGTAAGTCAGAGGCATGGGAAAGGAGTTCAGACTCAAGGTCTTCAATATCTCTGGCCTTGTGGGACTTCATCTTCTTAATGGATGCAAGTACCATGTCAGATGTGAAGGAGGAGAACTCAGATGGTCATGAAGATATAGAGATAGGTGATTCGGTAGGGACGACATACAAGCTAGTAGCATAATCAGTCCATATGTGGAGGTCCTCCAGAAGGGGTGGTGGAGAGCGAGGAATGAACTCACGCCAAAAAGTGCCTGAAGAAGAACTGAAAAGAGGGTCAATAAGACGTTTCCTTCAGAATCATCATAGGAACGCTTCTTACGGCAGAGAACACGATGGTAGGAGCGTCAGGAAGATCGAAGCAGATGTGGAGCATGGATACAGGAATAGGTTACTGACTGGTGAAGAGAACGACACTCGGCATCGTACCATGGAGGGTGCAATGGTCGAGGTGTGCGTCGAGTCTTTTTGGGATGGGGTTTTGTGGGGAGAGTTAGTGATGCAGCCGTGTGGAGAGAGGTGGTGAGAAAAGCAGCCTGGGTGTTGACTGGACTGTCATGAGGAAAGGAGTGTAAAAGTGAAGCCAAAGACTGCCGGTACAGTGGCATGTAAATGGGATCAAATGTGTATCGGGTAAGCATGGGTAGTGCAAATGAATGAGTGGGTGGAAGGTGGCTAATATCGAAGGAGAGAAATTGTTTGAATGCTGCAGCTTGATATCAACGGTTTTCTCTCTGAAAACCCTTGCTTGAGAAAACAACGGGCTTTCTTCCACCAAAGACTGTGTTTTTCTTTGCAAGTCTGAGTTCATCTATGGTTGATCTGCCTCTCAGCTCTTGACTATAGCTTCCAACACTCAGAATGATCTGAAACTGATGCAAGTAGAGTTTGTTACTGCTTCACACTCTCTCACTACAGCTTAAGCTACAAAATGCTCAAATGTTCACCAAACTGATCCCAGTCAGTTGCTAATGGTTTCCCCACTATATTTGCCTCTTTGTCCTTTGAATAAACTCTTTGAAGAGTGTTCAAGCACTTCGTACCATGCTTCAATGCCTACAATCTGCTCAAGAGACAACACTGTAACAGGATCCTGCACATAATAAGTAGAGCAAAATCTCTCCATATGCACAAGAGCGGTATGCCCCTTGCGGTGGCTGCTGGTCGAAAAGTGAGTAGCGGACCAGAGAAAAGAACTCCCAAATAGGTGTAGGAGGTCACGATCTCAATCGGTAGCCCGTCATAATAGAAAATCACATCTCTCATATGCTGTCTGTTGGTGTTAAACACCATAATCTTAGTCTTCTTAAGGTTAACCGTCAATCCCCAACGCTGGCAAAAGTGATGTAAAGCAGAAAGGTGACTCTGTAAACCAGCTGCAGAGGATGAGAGGAGAACCACATCATCAGCGTACAAGAGAATGGGGATAATAATGTCTGCTAGGGGACAGCCCTCTCCACCTTCCTCGCGAATAATCCGCTCGAGGTCATCTATATATAGTGCAAAAAGAGTGGGTGATAAGGGGCAACCCTGCTTCACACCAATGGTAGAATTTATCTGTGAGGACCAGCCACTACCATCTCTGAAACGTGCCAAGACTCGCTCATATAAAGTAATGATCGCAGCAATAGTATCCTCTGAAAAGCCAAGTGAAGACAGTCTCTGGAAAAGAAGATGTCGTGGAACAGAGTCAAAAGCTTTGCGAAAATCCACAAAGCAACAGTAAATTCTCTGTTTCCGATGTCGAGCCTCCTCAATAATGCATCTCAAAATGAAGATCTGGTCTGAAGTAGAATATCCCGGTCTGAAACCAGCTTGACCCATAGCGTGTAAACCCTCAGTTTCAGCAAAAGATCCAGTAACTGTCTGTAGTATAGAGCCATATATCTTAGCCAGAGTGTGGCCAATCATAATGGTGCGGTAGTTTCCTACATTCATGGGATCACCTGCCTTGAGGATGGGGTGAAGGATATTAGTACACCAAGCCGTAGGAAAACCAGAAGTAACAGCTGTGTTAAAAACATGAGCAATGTAAGGGGAGATGAGATGTGCTACGGGCTTTAGGAAGTCTACACTTAAGGAGTCATAGTCAGTGGCTTTATTTAGTTTGGCATGTTTAATGGCGTTTTCAACCATGTCAGGGGTGAAAAGTGAGTAGTGGTCAGGTCTCGGTGAGAGTGAGGTAGGAGGAGAGTCCGTGGTATATAACTCCGTGGCATACTCGATCCAGGATTCGATGGCTATGGGGGCCAATGTTGAAGAGTGTCTGGTGAAATGTTTCCAGAAAAAAGAGGAGGAGGGTGAATCTAAAGAGTTGATCATTTTTTGGCAGAGTGATTGTAGGTACTTGATCTTCTTTGTTCTGGTGGTTCTATGATATTCTTTCTGGCATTGTTTGAGTGTGGCAGGGGAGTGTGACCTGGCATATGTCACATGATTGTGAAGAGAGCGGCATTCTGCATCATACCATCTGTTGTGAACACTTCTGTGAGATGATGTCGTTTTGGTGGGGAAGGATGAGGAAGCAGCAGCTAAGAGGGATGTAGAGAGAAAAGTGGCTTGCTGGTCAATTGGTGCCATGAACGGGAAGTTAGCGAGTAGTTGGGATAAGATTGTGGTGTAATTAGTGAATCCAGATTGGGTGAAAGGAATACTTTTTTGAGTGGGAAGAGAGCAAGAAACTTGCAAAGAAGAGGTTATGTGACCAAGTGAGATGTGTAAGAGTGAGTGATCGGAAATGGTAGGGGGTGTAATGGAGAAATCAGAAATGTGAGAGATCAAAGCAGGTGATCCAATGAAGTAGTCGACCACACTATGTCCTCCACCATGAGGATAGCATGTATATGCTGATGAGGAAGGCCACTGTGTGAGGCCATTCAAAATGGCAAGAGCGTGTGTCTCTGCTAGAGTGATCAACTGCTCCCCGAAAGATGTAGCTGGAGTGTCTGCATCCTGTGATACCCGGTCTAGCCCCATATCCAAAGGGTAAAGCCTGAGAAGATCCGTAGCTGCATGAAATTCGGTTTGTCTAGAGCTTGTGCGGGCGTTGAAATCACCTGCTAGTAAAATGGAACCCTGCTGAGAAAAGATAGCAATATCATCTGAGAGAGCCTGAAAAGGGTCCCCGCCAAACTCAGCAAACACTGAGGTCTGTGGAGCAAAATAGCATACAGCTATATAGATGTCCTGAGGTAATCCCAATAGTGAGCCAATAATGTGTAACCAAATATAGCGAGCGTATGGATCTTGTTTAACCATCTGAACTGTGGTGTCTCTGTATAAACAAGCTACTCCTCCAGATCCTTGACAAGTTTTTCCCCTAACAAATGGACGAAAAGCAGAATGCCAAGAGTACTCCTGTATATTTGGAAGAGGATGATATAAGGACTCATGAGTTTCAGCCAACAACAAAATGTCGCATTTTCTAATAAAATCAGCAAAGTCTCCGGCTGATGACGAAGATAAAAAACCATTACAATTCCAGAAGCCAAGTCTCAAATTGGTAGGGGATCTCGGGTAGCTTCTATATCCGGGGGCCCCTAGTTCCTATTGTGGAAGGTCGAAAAATCTCGGTTTCCCGTCAATAAAAACAACCCTTTGCCCTTTCTCTTTCGCTTCAAGGATAATCTTTTTTCTTGCCAACCATTGAGTATTTGTTAAGTCATCATCCATATAAATGAAAGTACCTTTAAGCTTTGCCCTAAGCCGAAGGGCAGCATTGCGTTTTGAAAGCGAGCGGAACTTGATAAACAAAACATTGTCATCAAATTTACTACGCCAAGCAGTATCAAAACCATCAGCCACATGAGATAACTTGGAAATGAGCAAATCCGTAGCTTCTTCCAACGGTTTTCCACCATTGGCAATGCCTCTTACTCTAATGTTAAAGGCTTTTTTGGCCCTTCTGGCTTGTTCACCCAAAACTGTCTCCAAATCGTTTTCCTTCAGAAAAGATGAAATCTGAGAGTGATTACCTTGCTTAAGGATCGATGTCGTTTCTTCAACCTGTTTTGCGAGTGATGAGAGTTTGCTGCCCATATCATCCGGTTTGAAGAGTGCTGCCCACGTTTTCGTCTCCTCGACTTGTTTCTCCAAGCTATTGATCTTGTTGGAAGTCTCCTCCAAGGCACTTTTTTCTGCAATTCGTTGCTTAAGATATATATTTTCTTGCTCAAGCTGCTCCACACGTTCCGTGACACCAAAAAGATCCTTAGCTAACTTGCTATTTTCAGCTTCAAAGAGGTGTAGTTGTTTCTTAAGTCCAAGAATTTCTTGTCGGATAAAACTAAGATCATAAGCAAAAAGACTTTCGGTAGGTTTGGAAGGAGTGTAGTCAATGGCAGCCATGTTGACAGGAATGTCACTAGTTTCTATCACCGAAGACGGCTCCTCCATCACTACCGGTGATGGGGGGGTGTCCAACAGGGAGGGGGGTGTAAGAACACCCCCCTTTTTCTTAGGTGCCATAGGAGGCGGTAAGCAGATGGAGGACAGTGTAGACAAACGGCCAGGCGTAGCAGCGCAGTATCGCAGACCAGCGCAGGGCAGCATAGGGCAGGTGCGAAGGTCAGCACTGCAGCGCCAGCAGGGCGGGTGGGCGCGCAAGAGAGAGAGAGGGCAGCAGCGCTAGCAGGGCGGGCAGCGCACCAGCAGGCGGGCAGCGCACCAGCAGGGCGGCGGAGAGAGAGAGAGAGAGAGAGAGAGAGAGAGAGAGAGAGAGAGAGAGAGAGAGAGAGAGAGGGGAGATGGTTGTAGCAAATCGGACATGGAGATTGCTGGTGGAATTTGGCTGGAATTTAGCATTGATAGGGAGGCTATCATAATGTAGATATTGAGAGAAGGGAATTGTAGGATGGAAGGTGGCGGATCGTAGGAAAGGAGCGTAGGGCAGTATGGGGGAAGCAACACAAATTAGAGAGGGATCAATGCAGGAGAGATGGACCAACGATGGAGGTAAAAAGGAGACAAGGCAAGGGAGCATGGAGAAAGAAGCCAGGAGAGGGACATGGAGTGGTATTGATGGAGGGAGAGGAGCTAGAGAATGGCAGCGATTGGAGACCAGGAGAAAGGACAAAATGACTTTGTTGATTTGTTTCACATATCTCCCGTTGCAGTAAGGACATCACACAAATGCTATGAGAGAGAGAGAGAGAGAGAAAACCTAGGAGTTGACTAATAGACTAGCCTACAGCTAATTACAGCTGGTAACAGCTGGCAACAATAAAGTACATCGTAAACAGTAACAATGAAGCTTATCATTGATTTATAACAGTTTGGGGTCAAGCCTTCATTGTTGTTGACTCATCCCTTTGCCTCAAGAAAAGTGATAGAATCTCAACACATTCGTCAGGCAAGAGAGATATCCTTTCCAAGTCCTTCTAGCGCTCCCTTCTCTGTCCTACGTATGAATTGAACATGAAAAAGCTTGACGGAATGTGCGTGCTTCTCTTCTCCTTGCCCTCCTAGTTATAAGAAAGTGGGAGACCATAATTTTTTGTTAAAAATCTAGGGTTTGATGCTCTTGTGCCCAACATAAGATTGGGCGCTAGAATCTCAGAATCCCATGCATTTTATTAAAATTGGCTAATGTTTCCTTCCAAATTCCAATCAATAAACAAGTCCCCTTATGGTGACACTATCTAAAATCAGCTACATTTAGCATTTTTCAGTATAACCATGAAAATTCCCAATGTATGTTCAAGATTCCATGCATGCATGAGGCCATAGTGTAGCTGACCTGCACTCAAGATGTCGGCCCTAACTAAAATCTACACCTTAGAAACCCGTTCCGACCCTTTTGGTTTGGAACGTTCCGTACAGTACGTTCCGGAACGTACTGGGTCGGAATGTTTTTTTTTCTTAAATATAAGAAAAACAGGTATTAAGGCACCTGCTGGCAGCATCTTCCTTCTTTTTGAGGGATGCATTTTGATATGCGAGAAATGCGTAGAATTTTTGTGAGAACCTTGTTGTATCTTTATATCTAGTCAGAATCATTCCTGAATCTTCCTGAAAACCATCGCACATATCTATCCCTGAACCATCGCGCATATCTATTCCTGAATCTTCCTGAAACCCTAAATCTTCTTGAAAACCATCGCGCATATCTGTCCCTCGATGGTTGTCAAGATCATCCTGAAAACCATATGTCAGGTGATGGCATAGTGTGCAGTCATAACGCATATCTGGATGGTTGTCAATCAATCGGATCCAGCGTAATTTCTTATAGGTTGAAGTCTACTCAGTATCTCTTTTTTTTGTTTGTTAAAAAAATACGTTTTTTTTTTTAAAAAAAATTGGCCAGGTTCCGGAACGGAATGCGTTCTGGAACGCGTTCCGTTCCGGAACGGGCAACTAAGATCTACACTCAAGCTGAAGTCTTGCATCCAAATATATAATAAAAATATAGATGACACAATATGAGATAAGATAAACTGATAAAGTTCAACTACCAATTGATACTTGATTTTTGATGTTGCTGATGAGGTTTTGAAATGCCCAAAGTTGTGGTAGCTGATTTTTGTTACAAGATTGAAGGCTTCTGAGTTTACATTGGTCGTGGTCTTCAAAGTTTTGAGATGTGTGTTGGTCTCCTAACGACCATAAGGGTATACAAGCATTCCAGGTGTTTTCAATTATTACTTCATTTTCTTGATGAAGAATGCAATGTAGAAGCTGCCATAATTTACTTATTGCATGTAATTTAATTTGTTTGTGTAAAAAAGGGCCCACAGTTGTCCTAAGTAATCTAACTTTTCCTGATTATACCAATGTTGTGGAGTACATAATGCATAAAATGTGGCTGTGCTGGGAAGTGTCGTGTTCCTTAATCATGGCTGGCCAAGTGTATCAGAAATTGAAAATCTCTGCACTGATCCCTTTTATCAACTCATCATTTTAGACCTAAAGCATAACTACTTACTATGGTTAAACGTATTCTAAAGCAATGAAAAATGTTGCTATACAAAATTTAGGGCTGGGAAAACGTTCATAATGACTGTGCATTTATTTTGGTTGGATGAAGAGTGGAGTGCACCGGCTTTTATCTGTATCAAAGAAACATGGTGTAATAGCAACGAAGCAAGAAGGAGAGGGTGTACTCTAGAGAGTAGATCAATTTTCATGTGTGGATGTCGCATCTCTTTAAGCACAGACCTCTGGACGTCGAGCTTAATTGACCTTTTACATAGAGAAATGCTCCCACCATCCACAAAGAGGCGTCCACATATAGAAGCCATTGATTTCTCTCACAGCCTTGACCTCACAAATCATACAACTCTTTGCATGTTGGAGCCTCGAAGAATGATTCTAACAAATCTTGTGCCAGCCAAATTTCAAGAACATGGCTGTTCCACTGAGAACGTACTTGTCACTCGGTGTGCCATGTCCTAGCAACAATTTCCAAGGGTGTCCTTCGTGTTAGTGAGAATGGAACTGGGGAAAAGGAATTTATGGAAACAAAAGTTTTTTTTTGCAGCTTTATGTCTACTCACCTTGCTGAAAGTTCTCTGCTTTTATATACAAGGTGTTTTGATAGCTGGAAGTTTCAAGTTCTGATCTGGTAAAACTTTTCCATGGCCTGCTAGTCTTTCGATGTTTGGACCCGTAGTTTTGAAGTCATCGAGAAAGGACCACATATTGAACATCAATAGGTTTATCGTCATATTTTCACCTTAAACATTTACAGCCCCATGTTTTCACATCAAGGTTCTTGGAAAGTCCCAACATAATTCAGGACTTGGTTTGTTTAGAGGATTGTACCCTTGCATGTTGGTGGCTATAACTTGCTTGGTCTAGTATTCTAGGGTCGAAGAATCATATCTTGTTGCTATAAGGATCTGCTAAAAGGTATCAGTCTTTATGTTTTATTTTTGTTTGTATAGGAAGCTGGTTTTTGGTATGTTCCACAAAACAGCTTCTTATGCAGTTTAATTCTTTCTATATGAGCTTTTGTGCTTGATAGCCACACTTGTTCCTATTCTATCAAATGACCTACTGTGAGTAGCAATAAACTGGTGATTCCTTCAAACTGAGCGTGTCATCATATACATGTAGCAGAGATTTATAAACTGAAAGATTGAACATTTACTACTTTCTGTGCAGATACTAAGCAAAATTTAGCAGCAACTTTTACGTAGAAAAACATGTGTGGTGCTTTTTCAGGAATCAAAAACTCGACTTCTATTTTGCACTACGGGAATTCTTCTTCGAAGATTAACTGTGAGATCCGTTTAATCCACAATTTTGGTGTCTGCATGTTAGATGTAGGCATTATTTCCATGGATCTGAAGAGTCTCTACAAGCTTGAGCAAAATGTGGTGGTCAGAATCATTTTTATAAACTTAAGTATGCCTGCTACTATCCTTGAAGTACCAAGTGGCTCTGTTAGACTGAGAACTTATGTTCTTCATATCTTGTAATTGGACTTTTGAAGGTTAGCAATTCAATTTCTAAGAATCAGAATATTGACTATCTTATTCGTTTATTGATTCTGTTCAATCGTTTTCTACAATTTCAAGGTTTAGATGCTCCTTTTTTGTAGCAGACTAAGCTATGATGCAGCCAGTTGAAATCAGTGCAATGTTGTCAATGGCAAGCTATGGATAGCGTTTCAAGCTCTCTACTGCATAGTTGCCTGTTCCGTTCTGTTTCGGAATGTTACCTAACCTTCAATAGACTGCTCAGACATAACAAAAACTGTTTATAAATTGCATTCTGACCTAATCATTATAACATTCAAAACAATGCTGGTTCAAGCAATTTTGAAACACAGACTTTTCTCCAAAAACAAAATATTCAATACTGATCCAAAAAAAATCTCTTCCCCCCAAATGATGTGAGATCAAATAAATACACTGGATGGACATGTGTCATGTACAAACAATCAGCGTGCAGGTTCACAGAAATATTTCTATGACCTATGATTGTCAGGCACATACACTAGATAGATTTGTACATACAATCAGCGTGCAAGGACCTGGAGAAAAATTACTTTTCATTTATCTGGAGAAAACTGTAATAATACTTTGTGGAGATTCTTGCAGCACCATTAGATTTACCCAGATTGTGTCTTCTATCAGCATTCTTTGACTGGAGTTGTATTTGGAACAGGTATCTCTATGCTGTGCTCCAAGTTGCTGTAGTTGCATGAGATTGTGTATGACTATAATACCTCAAAAACATTTGGATCGAATTTAAGAGATTTATTGGCCTTCAGTTGATCTAAGATTTGTTGTAGGACAACATCCACCTTGGCTGCCACTTCTTCAATCCTCATTATTTTGGCGCTAGTACCTTCCAACGGATTCATCTTCACTTGGACAGGTCTTAACCTCTGGAAAGCCAACTTAACTATGAAATTTCAAACATTTGCCACCAGCAAAAACAGTCCTAGACAGGTCTGAAAATTTGATTTTGGCGATGATTCAAGGTTGAAATCACAGCTTCCTAGTTCCCAGCTGTCCACGCTGAACATGCAGCCACATAACCAGGTTTTTTGGGCCCTCAAACAATCCATTTTCCAGTCTGAAAAGTGCCCGATTTCCAGCTATACCCCAGTGCTGACCTGCAGTGTTCTATTAGCTCCAATCTCTGACAAATTTGCAGTCTTCTGTAGCCTCTTATTAGTGTTATTCCAGGTTTTTTCTCCTTTAGTTCTAGATTAGATATGCATTTATAGTTTCAGAGACGTTTTTACGCTCCCGCAGTTTTCACTATACACACTTGACATGTACTTCGTCTTGTATGCCTTTTGGGCATTATAAGACATTAATAAAGTTTTCTTTCTTTTCTTCCCTAGATCTTGCCTCAATAATAGATCCAAGTGTGAATATGTGCACCGTTGTCTATAGAATCTTCGCATAAAGCTTTGCTATGATGTGCCCAATTATGATAGTGTGATAGTTTTCAAGTTTTATGAGGTCAACACTCTTAGGTATTGGATGGGTGATGTTGGTGCACGGGGAAAGGAGAAATCGAGAAATGATGACATTATCAAGGACGGTGGAAAGCATTGGGGAGATCATATTATCGACATGGCTTTCGAGTCTTCCATATCTTGAGCACGGTTACTTTTTAGCTTATCGATGACATCTTGTACCAACTCGAGAGGGTTTCTGTCATGCCCATGACTGGTCTCGGGGTAGCGTGTCCATGCTAGAGACCGGTAGAGACCATCAACCCGTAAGTTAATTCTGACTATAAGGGAATTGGGGCCCTTATGTGTACATGGTCATAATTAATGGTTGTAGGCCTAAACACATGGTGGTGGAGTTGGTATGGGTCTTTCAATGAGTCATTAGTGAACTGGATGACGTGGCCTAGCAGACAGGCTGCAGAGGTGTCCAGTGAGGTGTCACAGTGCACTACTAGTGGTGCACGGACCTTGGAGGGTATAAGTGTACCTATTGGGCTCTCACTAGTGTAGACTTGATTCTGTGATTGGTAGCTACATGCTGCTAGTGTGATTCCTCTTTCCATGACTGTGATTGATCCATAGCTTGGGGGCTAGATCCGTACGATCTAGGTTTGGTTGGGTTGGTTTATCCACCACCCGTTCCCTTTGTTGTTGCTTTGTTTGGCATGCTTAGGATAGTATCCTGTGTTTAGGACTTTATAGTTTCAACCTGAAGTGGGATGATTGCAAACTCAACAAGGATGATTT